>JAOWBL010000004.1:12591837-12611214 GCA_028564865.1 Zenarchopterus dispar
AATGTGTGTATATATGTGGTAATGTGCAATGCAAGTTTCGTCGCTGGCGACCAATAAAGTATTTTTATTATTTATTATTATTATTTTAGAGAAGGTGAAGTATACAGTATCTGTCAGCAAGAATGGTGCGATAGACCCATGCTCATACACATGCCAAATATGGACTCTCCAACAGAAGATCCACTCATTTCATTTCTCCTTAGAGAGTATATCTTATTCATTCTTGCGCAATCCCCACTCTTACTCCACATCTCTTCTCTTCAGCTTCTCCAATCTCTCCGTTTCTCTCTGGCAGTATATCAGCCCATGTCTGGGCCCAGCTGGATTAGATCACTACAGGGAAAGGCCATAGTGGTGTTCTGTCAGGCCCGAGAATGGTGGGACATTTCATCAAGAAACTCATTTCTCATGTGAGAACTGATGCACTGTGGGCGAAGTTCTGGCTGTGCTAGGGCCAGTATATGTGGATTCAGCTACTGCTGCCCCCAGATAAAACCCCAGCAGCAAAATAAAAAGCACAACCCATAAAGGAATACGGGGGAAATTTATCGGCCTCCAGCCCGCAAGCAATAGCAACTTTATCTGTTTGTGTGCAGAGGCGGACAGCTACATTTCCACAACGTGTCTAGAAGCCCTGCTGTGTGAGGACGCATTTATATGAGTGTTTTGCAATTTATGTGTGTGTATCCAATCATGTCTTGACATCAATGCATGCACATGCATTTTTTTCCTTCTTCTTTTTTTTCTTTTCATTAAAGTTAAGTTCTTATCGGCTGTTTTGCACTGGTTGATGAGGTTACAAAGCAGTGGTATGTATTTCATTCCCTCCCCAGTAGTGGGCAGCGCACAGCAGGCTTTCCGCAAACTCTAAAATCCAGCTGCCTCCCTGTGGTTTAAATAATTACATGGCCCATCACAACAAAGAGGGAAGAGGAATATCAATGAGTGAAAGGAGTGAGGACAACAAAGCTGTCACAGCAACATGGACACTCGTTTGAACGTCCATGGGAAAAAAAACAAAAGTCCTAATGTATGAAACCACTTGTAATCAATGGCAAATAATAGCTATTCCATTCAAATAAAACTCCACACTATGGATGATAGGAAAGATAAAACTGGACATCACAAAGAAATCTGACAGATGGGACTATTTTAATTGCTTTCCTCATTCCAACCTCCAAATTGACAACTGTGGCATGCAGCCAATTTTTGGTATTTGAAGATATGTACAAAACTGTTTACAGAGGATCTGTGAGGATATGTCATGTCACTCATTTTAGTTCAGTAGAGAACTACTTTCTGTTTCAGCAGGAGGGGTGGAAGAAATCCAGAGAAGGCTGAACTGATAAGACATCATACAGAATCTGGTTCTGTCAGCTTCAAACACCCAAGCATTTTTGGAGAGTGAAAGATTCAGCTGAAGTCTTCTTAGACAGGCCATTATCTGGACCAGATTTTGTAACCTTCAGAACAGTGCATGCAGTGATAGCTCTATCCGAAGGGAAGATTAGAAGATACATAAAAATTGTGACATAAAAATTGTAAGTGAAATCAGAAATCTGCATTACATCTTAGCAAAGTCTTGGTAGCCAACGAGTACACTGTTTTCACTGAAAAATAGTGCAGTGAGAGGGAGTGGGTAATGTATCTCACTGCCATCCAAACAACACTATCTCTCACAGGGAGTCCCCCCTTTTCCACATTCCCAAGCCACCCCCACTGGCTGGGACTTTGGACAGATCTGCCAAGCCTTCTCGCCTTTACCGGCCAAAAACAGAATTAGCCATTGCCTACTTATTCTTTGCCTCATTTCTTCCTTTCTTTTCCTTTCCTGTTCCTTTCCTTCGGTGGAAAGAAGCCACTGACAGGCAGATGGGCAGATGGGGATCGACAGTGTTCCCCAGCCTGAAAGGTAATTGGGAGAGACCGGGAAAAGAAATTTGGAAATGGGGAATGGTCCTGACATAAAGAAAAAATCAATGCAGACTTACAGTGTATTTGCATCACATGCTGAAATGAAAGCCCACAGTGTCTGTTGCGACTCATTAAGAGTTGCGTTTCAACTCTAACCCTTGTGACAGTTTAACTTGAGAAGGACTAAATCAATCATGGCCTACCAGACATGGAAAGATTATATGCTTGGTATTTTCTGTACATGCCTTATGAGAGCCAAGTCCTTGCACTTGATGCACTTGCAGTGAATTAACCTGTTAAGAATATTACCTTTTCAAGGGAAACAGGGCCAGTTCAGCAAAGGGTCAACTAATCAGAGTAAGAGGCCAAGGTGCTCTGTTTCTCTCACTTTGCCTTCATGTCGGTCTTCTTTCTCTGTATCCACTAAAGATCAGCACCTTAGTAAAAGAAATAAGTTTAAGCTTTTTTTTCCAGAAAATTCCATCTTTATTTTGAGAATTTTGAGATTATAAATCACATTTATAAGTTGCATTCACAGGGATGAGGAACCTGTTTGTCATTCCATGGTGCTCCCATTTTAACATGCTACCTGAGGTAACGGACCCTCATATTCTCAAAACAACAAGCAATAACCTGTAGTCTATATATCGTTAGAAAAACATGATGTTAGAAAAACATGATGTTAGAAAAACGTTCACTCCTGTTGCTCATAAATATAACAGCTGTGCTTAATGTACTACTGATGTATTTGTTACAGCAGTGGTGTATGTTTAGTTAGTTGAGCAGTGCTTGGAGTGGTGTTGTATGTGCTTGTGCTTGTGTGAGTGCTTAAGGCACATTCATTGAAATCACAGAAAAAAACATATACACACATACATTATATATATGATTGACTGACTACACTCCAAAGAATTCAGCAGAATCCAATGACCTAAACTTATAAAAGCTGAAGGACACAACTCCCTGATTGCCATTATTGATGGATTAATAAAATGAGCAATATGGGCACTTTGAATCTTTATAATCACAAATTGATGTTCATCAAAATAAAAATCTATAAATGAATTGATGAAGATAGAAGCTGATCAAAAAAGGCTAAATTAGCAAATTGATTTTTTTTTGGATGAGTAATGTTTTGGCCTAATTTCAGCTCAGGCTTGGCTGCAGGAAAAATAAAACTCTAAGATTTAAAGTTTCTTGGCAAAGAATCCCAGCCAGTTCTGCGATTAACTGAATGTACAACTTTGCCAAGAGAGGTTGAAGTGCTCAGTAAGTTCTAGTTTTGTGTTTTCAGCATGAAGTATACTGATGTACATCTTTCTATTGCTCTATTCTGTTCATTGATGATGTCCAGGATTTAATAATCAAAATATAAACGAATGCTTCAGATGTTTCTCTTTTTTTGTAAATTGCTTTTCTGCAGCACTCAGAT
Organism: Zenarchopterus dispar; assembly: GCA_028564865.1. NCBI lineage: Eukaryota > Metazoa > Chordata > Actinopteri > Beloniformes > Zenarchopteridae > Zenarchopterus > Zenarchopterus dispar. Next base: position 12,595,184 of record JAOWBL010000004.1, read on the forward strand.
GTGCCTGAACATAATGCCCTGGAAATAAAAAATAAGCATAGGAAATAATCTTAAAGAAACAACTATTGCACAGGTCAGAAAAATTCAAGATTGCTGTTAATCTTGCCAGCAAATTTGCCAGACGACCAGACAGTAAAATCTATGTGGAAAAAATAGCCTCTTTTCTCTCTAAAAACTTTTTTAAAAAGAAGGAAAAAAGGCCCTTGTTGTTGCCCACCAGGGAAGGGAATTGTTATAGTGATTTCCAAAACAATCTAGAGTTCATCATTTTACAGTAAAACATGTTTTTCACAAGTAAAAAACATTCAAGACAGAAAAAGTAAATGTACATCACAGACTCCACTGAAAATAGTGAGGACGCCTCTTTTCTGAGCTTAGCATTGCAGTTGTAGCTGCACACACAACAAGATTCAAAACTATGTCTTTTGGACATATATGACCACAATACATAATAGGAAGACAGTACTGTAACGTGATAATGATACAGACATAGTTTTAGGGCAAATTTCAAACAAGGAAGTTTCCAGTTGTGGTGATATCTCAAATAGCAAAACTCACACGTACAGCCAAGTCATAAAATAAGACAAATGAAGGACATTCCTCTGTTCATTAGTAAGCCATTCCTACATTATCTTGAAGCCATTCATATCCCAGTTATCGAGGACAGAGGCCTGATACGTGCAGAATAATTTGTTTGTCCATCACAGGCCTAATACTGAGACGCAGAACATGAATGCGCTCAGCTGCAGCCAATTTATAACTAAGAACCAACGTGTCATGCATATCTATCAAATCTGAAGCACCCAGGAAGAAGTGTGCAGGAGGACATGCTAACTTCAGTGTGTTAATGAAAAAAAAACAAAACACAGAACCTTAGTTTATGCATCTGAAAGAAAGAGGGATATATTTCTACTTTGGGGCTTTGGGGGCAGGGACATTAGACATTTGTTCCAAACAGCTTGTTTTCCACAGTGATTCTACTTAAAAGCAAAGCTGTCTCTGAGGAGGTAGAGCAATGAGATATCATTCATCCCTGGATTCATATTAAATTTACCATTATTTGATTGACTCAGTGACATTTAGAAATGCTATTTACTATTGAAAATAAGTGTATATGTTATTGCAGAAATGACTCTGAACATATTAGGCAATAAATTGAGGTAGAATTTAATAATCTGCTTCACTGAAGATGAAATGGACCCTTGTAAAAATGGCTCTGCCCAATTTAAGTACAGTTCACAAACAATGTGTGCTACTGCAGGACTATTCATACATTTAAAAGGAGGGCCAGGGAGAAAGTTCAAAATCGTGCTAAAGAAAAAAGCCCACCTGCAGCTTCCAAAATGAAAGATAGGGGAGCATAACATAAATGCTCTGCTACAAAATCTGTAAGCCTACAGGGGTCTGTCTCTCCCTGTGTGGAACAGATTGGCCTCATCATTTTCCAACTGCGTGACAATAGAAAAGTGGCCTCTGATTTTGCTGGGACGCCATTATTCTTGTTGTATCAGTCTGAATGTGTCTGGAAAACATCTTTATAATACTAACCACAAAAACACCTTTGTATTGAGTTTCTGTGAATCGGTGTCATCACTTGACATCAGCTACCTTCAAAAAGAAAAGGGCTCACAAAAATTCTGACCCCATTCATACATTTAGATATAAATCATAAAAGAAAGCATATTTGTTGACTTCAGTGTTGACTAGAGTTTTGGGGTGTATCTGCTGCAGTTTTGAGATAACTAAAACCCAGATTTCTACTGCACATAATTTTTTTCATTCTTTTTTTTCCACAATATTTGAAAATTACATAATATAACAACATACATTATAAGAATTAGAAGTTGTTTACTTTGAAATGTGTTTGCATAAGCAGTGTTCAGGTATCTGAGTATTCACAGGAACTACTTTCTGTAGAGGAAGAATATCCACTAACTGAAAAACTGTATTTTCTTAACGGTGAAGTATGTTGAAAAAAATTGAGTCTTGTAGGCTGGAAAGCATATACTTGGGTGTCTGAAGTGGCAACAATTCAAAACAGTGTTTTATTTCATATAAAAATGTTTTAGTCACTATATTGTGACATCATAGACCTAGAACAGAGAAGAATTATCCAGCTTGCCCATCTTGATCTCAATTGAATGTATCAGGCTGCATATTCTGCACCTTGGAAGAAAAAAAAAATGCAAAGATGCAACACCAAAATTAAGTGTAGCACCCATCCTGTGTACCTTAGGGGTAACTGAATGATGATTAAGGTGTTATAGTCCAATACGATGAGCAGGGTCCTGGGTTTGGTTTTATATTTTGGTGCTACTTAGAACTGTAGTAAACTTATATATCAAGGTTCTTTATCCTTAATATTATGCAGAAAATAAAATAAGGTCAGTGGATGGATCACTTAGTAGAATATATAATATTTTAAAGTCCTACTAAGAATATTATATATGCAAACTTTACCTTTGTTTCAACTGACTCATTCATGAACAGACCACCTTCAAAAATTTCAAGTCACATAATTTAATCTAAAATAAAGGGTACAACTTTAGTAATTGAAAATGCAAAAAAAAAATTTTTCCAATGGAATGTACTACCTCAGTCACAATACACAAACCCCTCAAAGTAAGTGAAAAAAAGTTAAAATGTCCTTTAAAGTATACAGTGCAGACCTGAGTCAGTTCTTCTGAACATTGAAGCCTGAAAACTTAATGACCACTTCACTTGGGAACAAGCAAAACATAAAATAAGATTGTGCAACAGTTCAGTACTCACAGTCTCCCTGCTCAGTCAGTTCAGCATGCATGCAATGGATTTGGTTACTGGGAATGGCAACAAATGAAATAATAGAGTGATCAGGGAATGATGGTAGTTAAAACGGGACCCTAGTCTGACAGTGATTTCTGAAAACTTTGTACCAGTGGGAATGACTCGGGATCTCTTCCAGGTGTCCACAGGGAAAATCCAAGAGTACAACCTGGTCCTGCTCCTTAGCAAATGCATAAATATTCCTTAATTACTTCCATTTATATCACAAACTCAGTCCGAGTTCATTATGCTCCAGTTCTCTTTCACAGCTTTAACACAAATCACAAAAGTCTGCGACTTTAGGTCACAGTGTTGCAACAAATCCTAACTGCTGTTAACAAGCTAACCTCTAATCACATTACTTTTCATAGCAATACACCATGATAATAACTTTTAACGTAATTACATATACATGTATAAACAACACATTTACCTTCTGCAAGACTTTATATGACCCTTAATTATTTGGCAAACTCCACCACAGTGTATAATACACACATCAATAAAGCAAAAACCTCACATGGCATCTCGCTTCTGAGCTTTGTCTGTCCAGTCCGTACAACTTCTTAAAATATGTTAAATAATTAATAATCCAAAATATTTTAATAAACACAACAACCTTTAGTCTTGTCTTAAAGTGACATTTTTAGACAGGGCTACATAAGTAAGGCACAGAAAAGGATGGTGGAGTCAAGTCAAGTGGCTGGCCCCAACCCCTAAAACTGGGTGACATGAACGGGGTTGTAAAGATGCCTACATTTAAATAAATAAATAAATAAATAAACAAAGCCTGTGTACATTATCTGACATGTTTTGGCCAGGAACATTTCACAGAGAGTAAGACAAAGAACTCAAAGCCCTCAGTGTTTTTTGGTAGGGTGGGTGAAATAAATCCAAGAAGTGGATAAGCAAAAGATGGGGATACAATAGAACAAAAGTAGTATGTGTGCTCAATTTAGCCAAAAATGGGTAAGGAAAGCTTTTTTTTTTTTTTTTTTGCTTTGGGGAAAATAACCTTTAATGCACTTACTGAGTAATGAGAATGCTCAGAAGATGGTAGAAACTGTTTGATTTTCAGTCCCACACTTTTTAAACTATTTATATGTGTCAGTATGCAGCACTACATATCCTGAATCACAACACTGATAAATCTCATTCTGAGGATTCAATGCAAAGTGCAGGAAATTTCAAAGAACTTACTGCTTCTTATTTTAGTCACAGACATCTGTTTTTTGACCTGTACATTTTTTTAGACTATATGAAATGTTCAATTTGTCTTTCCCCAGCAATTTTCACAAACACTGAGCACACTTGTGAGTTGACAACTTGATTGTTTTTGATTTTATCCACGATGCTAAATCTAGAGTCAAGAAATTAGATGGACCACAGCAAAACAGACTATAAATTTACTCCTACTGCCAGTGTTTTGTGATGAACAAGCAGAGTGACAATCAAAAGGCTCAGCTTGACATAAGCAGAATTAAAGCACGGCATGGAGGAAGTGTCCGTCTTACTTATTTCCTGTGTAGCATACACGGACTTGCTTAAAAACACACAATCTCTGTTCTTTGCTACATCTCAACCCTGATCAGAAAGTAGGAAACAAATGTCAGTTGTCATGGAAACATCCCCCATCGTGGTGACATTGCCCTTTGTGACAGGCACTTCTTTTACAACGACAGGTAGAATGAAAAACAGCCAATTCTCATTCACCAGTAGTCAGACATTATATATGAACCCTGCTCTCCCCTCGATATCTCTCATCCATTTCCCTTCCTTTATTTGCAACTCCCATCTTAGGAAGCCAAACCTCCATGTCTATCTTCTGTTCACTTAAAGGCTCTGCAACATAAACTGAGAGAAGCTGTTTATAGTACACAGGCAGCTTCCTCCTGGGGTTCTGGTGTCCCAGAAAGCCTTGCAAATGCAGTGAGTTGTACATGTGTGAATGTTGCTGATGATGTGAAATGAAATTATAAATCTGACTCTCCTGCATAGGTTGTGTTCCTTCTCTGTAGGGAGCATTTTGAGGAGAAATACTCAGGTGCATTAGAGATACACCATAAAAGTACAATGCGCAGGTTGACAGACATAATCTACATATGTATGAATGTATTTTCTCACTTGTTTTTTAGAGACACCATCAATAGAAAAAAGGGGAAGGCTCACTGAATACTGAAACTAATATGGAAGTAACACGAAGTTAGAGGATCTATGCAATGGGGTAAAATTGTAAATCCTCTCACTCCCACATTTTTTGCATATGTTTTCAGCAATTATAACCTAAGAATAAACATAAGTGAAGATAAATTGTGGATTTAAAATGGGCAAATCCAGATCCTCCTCAAGTAAGAATCTCATGTAAGAGCCACAGCTGTCTGGGCTTGACTAGAATCTGTCGGTTTGTATCTCAAACTCAATTTGAGTCGGTCTGTAGTAATTAGTGTTGAGAATATGGAGACAACTTTTGACAACAACCAAAGCTGTCAAGTTCCTTTCTTTTTTTTTTTAATACACACACAATAGCTCAATGGTTTGTTGCCAAATAAAGAAACTTGTAGTCACCTCATCTGACTCTCATGTAATAAAAACAAAAAGACCAGGAGACAAAACAGACTCTAAGTAATTTCTTATTGTTCATTTTTTAAGTAAACAGCACAAATAACATACTTTTTGGCTAGCACAGTGGTGTGGTGATTAACACTGTCACTGCACAGCAACAGTCTTCACAGTTTGAATCTCATCTGAGGTCTGTGAGAAGTTTGCATGTTCTACTTGTATTTGCATGGATTGTCTCTAGATACTCTTGTTTCCTTAAACAGACCAAGTTAATACATCTTAAGTTCCTAAATAAACTATAGCTGTGAGTATACAATAATAGCTGTGTTGTTTATCTGTCTTTGGCACTCTGATGGACTGTGGTTCCTGCTCGGGGCATCCCCCGCCTCTCTCCCGATGACAGCTGGGATAATTTCCAGTCTCTCCAGAATTTTGCTGCTGCAAATAATGGATGAATGAAAATATTTTTTCATTTACTTTACTGATGATTAAACAAAAATAAACTCTAAGGTCACTACCTTCAGAATGAACTGATTTTAAGCAACCTCGTGGTGCTCCTCCTGTACCTGTTGGCCTACCCGGTGTGCACAGTGCCCCACCTGGTCCATACAAGTGTGGCTTATGATAAGTGTACATGGCTGTTCCAAGGTTTTAATGAGTTTGGAAGAAAGTCACAAGATTGTTATCCTTTGATATTTCCATATTTGTGAAAGAAATTACTCATATTGTGCAGAAGATTAATTATTTTGCTTTTTTTCAGGATAGGCTAATACACTGGTGAAGATGATTATGTACAAACTGATGGCAGTAGCAACATCACAAATGTGGTTTCTATACATTTTATGTGTTACAGATAAATTAATAAACTTATCTGAACTGATATGATTACTGTGACAAAGTGTCTCAGTGAAATTCATTTGACCTTACAGGCATCTTTTAATGTTTTTTTTATTTATTTATTTATTTATTTTTTTAAACTGTAAATGGAACAATGGATGTTATAACAGGCAGTGCACATTATATCTTTTTTTTTTTCCATTAGGGTTTAGTCCAGTAAAGTTTAGTCCAGAACATCCACTGTTTGCCACAGCAATGGGAGTGTTTACTGCTCAAGTGTCTACTTGTGGGTATTAACCAAACCACATGCTGCAGAAAGTAGGCCATGCAATGATCCCAAGCAGGCCCTGGGAAATAGAGAGATAATGAAGTAAAGATATGGAGAGAAACCAAAGCACACTAGGAAAAGCCCTGATTGAGTAGACCAAAAAACTGAAAAACAAACAATATGGTAAAATATGTTCTTGAAGAGGAGATAAAATACAGTGAATCATAAAGAAGAAAAAAGGGTGGGAGAAAGGAGCTAAACTGGTGCAGACTAAACAGACTTTTTCTTTCTGTTCAATCACTGTGATGGTTTAGCTCGCAGACTTCAGTATGGTGATGAGTCACTATAAACATCATTTAGAGTGCAGAACCTTTAACTCAGGCCCACACAGCCTTAAAGTTACCTGCAATTAGATGTAAGGGGAAATACAGAAGGAGACTCAATGGGTTCTTATAGAAAAATACAAAAAAAAAAAATCCATATTTTTCTGACAGGATTCACCCCAATCATTGGTTCCTCCAAAGCTTGGCTGTATGCAACAGCAAGATTCCGTTAAAAACAAGGATAACCAGCACGGCTGAAACTTCACATCTCACTCATCAAACTTTCAACCTTTGAGGTTCCACCTAAAGCCCAAAGAAATACCATGCCATCTGAAATAACCAAAAAGATTCTTTATCTCATCTAAAAGCAAGTTCACTGCAAAATGCCAGCCGAAGACTGATCTAATATGGTACAGGCAATCATGACAAAGGTTTGACATTTGAAGCATTATTACGGGTGTGTTTGATTGTGTCTAAGTGTCTTGTGTTTGTGTGAGTGTGGGATGAAAAACATGTGATATTAAGTGAGAGAGGGATGGTGATGAAAGAGGCAGAAAAGAGTTGGAAGAAAACAAGGCGAGTGTTCAGTGGAAGTGCAGCACAGACTTGGGATGACCTTGATAGCCCATCTTCACAGTCATAAAAGGGGAGAAGAAGAAAAAAATCCTTCTAGGTATTCATCATGCTGTGGTCCATTGAAGGTATGGCAGATGTGATTCAAGTAATTATCACTTTCTATTTCATCATTTTTCATCAGCTGTTTTATGTACCTCATGCAATAAATGGGAATGAGCTAACTCTAAGATTTTTAAACCCTATCAAATGTCACATCAAAGATTAATTAACTAATGACTAGTAGGGGTTCCTTTGGAAGAATTAATCTAGTACTTTGGCTTGTTTTTTTATGTTAAGTCTAACTGTGTAAGAAAAAATTAAAAAATAATAAATAAACAAATAGGCTAAACATACTTTTCTTGAACAACATAGACAGTCAACTATATAGAGGCAAGAGGGAATAGCCAAACAGCCAACAACAAAGTTCACAAATTTGCCCCCAAAATAGTGCCCTTTTGTTATTGTTGCAGTAAACCGGTGCAGTTTCTCCTCATATAGAGTACAAAAAAGTATCATCCCTCCATATTTGTGTCCATATGATGGAAGCAGAATATTCAGCTGAACTTTGAAATCCACTTTGGACTTGACCATTTAAGTAGAGTGTATTTTTTGTAAATAGTGGATCTGTCAGGGTTTTTTGCTGGAAAGAAAAAGAAAAAAAGAGTAAACCCTAAACTTAGAAGCTGAAAATTACTTTATTTTTCTGTTTGTGTTTATGTAAACCAGTTAAACACTATTGTGAACAAATGCCTCGAAAAGGTTTCACTTTGATGGTGATTAAATAATAATAATATTCTCAAATTTAGAAGTATTTTATCTTCCTTGCAAAAAGGACAAACAAACCCTGATGAGTTAATCATGGCGCTCAGAATGAAAGCAGCATGGTGTGCGAGAATGTCAACAGTTAGTCTTGATCAGTATTCACTGTGCAGTTGTTCGGAATGGCCATGGCCACTGGTGGAATTACTGCTTCATTATTCTGGGCACAGAGTGAGTAGGCTGGGCCTCATCGCCCAGCGTCATTAAAGTCAGCATCCTTGAGCGCAGCAGGCTTGTCCCTGCTTACAGTCACTGCCACAGCCTGTTTTGCAGCCACAATGGAGGGATGCATCCAGTGTTTGCAGATTACTGCCATGATCTGCGAGCGGGAGGTGCAGCGCTCAGGGCATCAAGCCAACCAGCAAACGTGTGGCCACCTGCATTGTGAGACCAACATATCTCAAAAGGCAATGCGGTGCAGGCACTTTCTGCTGCCTACAGCTGGGCTTTTGTCTGGTCCTCTAGTGGTAACGCAAGCAACAGCAGAGAAATCCATAGCTTTGCCTGAGCTGCCCTTCTGCAGCAGCGTGTGCTTGTTTATCACCAAGGAACATATTGCTGCCTTTCAGTCGAGCCTGGAAAGATGGCAAACCAGACAGAGCAGAGGATAATAGGAGAAAGAGACAAAGACATTTAGATGGAGAAAAAAAGAGGACCAGCATGTAGGAAGACAAGGAGAGGGGAGGCGGAGGGAAGAGGAGCATCTGAAGATTGGCGAGAGCGTAATGGACGGGAGGGAGACTAATTAAAGGAGGCTGGATTAATTAGGCTTTCAGTCTGCCTGCCTCTCATACTCCCTCTGAGCTTCATGGCAGGATGGGCCACAAACCAACTCCCAAAAGCCAGCCTCTCTATTGTTCTATAGATTTGCCATCCATTCATGCCACCATGGGCTATAAATCTGCATTGTAAATTTGGCAAATTACAGTTAAACACCAAAAAAGAGCAGACATAATCCTGCTCTTGTAGTTCATAAGTTCATGTGTAAATGAAATGTTCTACAACCAGCATTTGATTAATCATGCAAGTAAGTAAATTGTTTAGCCACTTTTAATACAGTGCTCATGCTGCTATATATTCAGGATACACAGCAAACAACTGATATATGTCACAACATCTTGTCCTGAAAATAATTGTTTCTCCACAACAAACAAGTGAAAGTTGTAGCAAAAGCAATTTGCACGGGTTCAAGAAATTGGAAAGACTAAAACTTGCAAGTTGACTGAAGAAAATACAAGTCAAAAATGAGTCTGTTGCAAAACAAGTGATATGTATGAGAATTAACTCATCATGAATTCATATTTGATTTAGAAATTGCATTTCTACACAAGTCAGTATCTTTCACTGTCACATTTAGGGGCACAGTAATTGTAGGCTGGATTAGTTTCAGAGAACTTGAAATGAGTTGTTGAGGTGCTGCACTTCTGAACTGAGTCAGCAGGTGTAGGTTAGGGTGGATGATCAGTTTGCAAATTAACTCATATAATAAGTGCCAATGTTTATATCCAAGTTCCATTCAGATTCCGGTAGCACAACTCTGGTTAAAGGAATTTCAGTTAACAATTAGAGTACAGTCTTTTTTTGTGAATACTCTTGAGCAAAATGTCATTTAAAAATAAGCATTAAACTATTTGATTCAATTGGGCATTATACAAAGACTTTTTTATATACTTTGGTGGAGAGAAATATGTTTAGAATAGACAAAACAGACATGCACTGGACATATGAATTTGCATATATTTGCTATTGCAGTTTATTTGCAATCATGTGAATGTTTTTTTTTCCAATTTTGACTGCTATGAACAATGTTGTCTTACGTTACATAATCTTGTCATTCACCCATTTCCTTTCCTCTGTGTTTTTTTTAAATTCAAAATCTGCTCATCACAGTGAAGAGGGTAAAGCAGCTGTAGAGGGCTCTCAGTCTTGGATGGATGCAACAAAGCTTTACCACTTTATTCACACAATCCCTTCAGCCAGTCTTTCCATCCTCTGTGTGATCACAATGCAGTGAAAAGGCTTAGAAGATGATGGGTAATCAATTCCATTTTAATAATGAAAAAAAAGGTCTCAAGAGTCCCCTTCAGAAAGCTGTAAAATCAAGCAGGTTGCTGTGCAGCGACAAAACAAAAAAAAACAACAAAAAAAACAAAAAAATACTAAAGGACCTATTGAAATCAATATGAGGTTCAGATGCAGATAAGATGATGATAAGATGATGGGGTGTCTTTGTGAAAGTATTAATTGAGTCATTTATGCAACCACAAAGTTTTCCACTAATTGATGCTGATGACACAGGAACATCCTGCAAGGCAGAGAATGATTAAAATCTCCCTTCAGCGCTTCTTCACCTAATTTGCTTGGCTCCTTCTTGGCTGGAATATGTTGGGATGAATATTTATTGTTGGCTGTAGCTCTGAAGGGCTGCATGGACCGACTGGAGAAAAACAAAGTGGGAAGAAGCTGGTTTTGCCATTTCTGGTCTGATCAACGCTCCAGCTTGCAGCAAGTAATTCATTCTGAGAGGTAGGCAGAAGTGCCCTGCTCCTTCTCCCAGCACAAGTTTATGATAATCCTAATAAATTATGATGCTCTGCACAGACATTAAAAACTCTGATTGGCACTAAATCAAACAGGCTGTGCCTCTCAGGTCAGTGAGAGCTGAGAACATGAGTGTGTGTGCGCCCAGTTCCCTCTTCCAAGTATAAATTTTTCTCAATCCTTAAACCCTACATCAGTCCTAGTCCACCTACCCATTTCTCTCTCCTCCTTTTTGTCTCTCTCCGTTTTTTGACTGAACTTGTAATTTTCCATTCCCTGTCTGTGGCCTTTCTGCAATGCACTTTCCCCTGCAGCTGACCTGATGAATTTTAGGTGACAGTATAAAGTATTCAGCTCTCGGTGCCATGGGACCGTATGTTATTGTGGCTTTCCTTCCTTACCTTTCCTTGATTTGTCATGATTCACTGCATTGCTCATACCTTTATCCTTTCTGCAGGTGATTTAATTCATGGCTGAATGGATAACCAGATTGACACCAACTACTTTAATATCACTCAACCACTCATGTGCACTGACCAGATTATTCTACCTCCATCAACCAGAGCAGTCATTGGTCCAAATCATCAATTTGTTGATGTAAATCTGGGTAGTCTGATGCTGATTACTGCCCTTCAGTGGTCCTTCATTATGAGCAGATAAGAGAAAAAAATCACCTCTCTTGATTAAAAAGAGTGGGGGAAAAATCTGCTTAACATATTAATTTATAAATAGCTCATAGCTTCAAAAAATGTGGAAATGCAGAATTTCATTATCATAGGTCAAGTACACCGCTACTTCAGTAATGGCTGTCTGGAAATAGCACAGTGCTAAAGATTATAATCTTTCTTTAAGCACCAAAGGGCTCGGCTATTTCACAAGAGAGAGGCTGACCAGGCATGTATTTTTTGAACAAGTGAATGTTCAAAAATGTTCAGTATAGGAATATTGAATTTAATTAAAATGTTATGTTTGCACTGACTGTCATGTGCTTAAGAAGTTTTTACCAACTGAAATGTTCATGTTACAAGGGAAGAGCATTTAGATAACTGAATGAGATGATGAAGTCAGTAATTCAGAGTCCTGATGTCTTTTTAGTGGTTACATACAGAGGCAAAATGGTATTACAAATCTTACTTTATCTGGAAGGCTGCACATCAGGAAAGAAAAATTACAAAATAGCAAAATAGACAATGGTTTGTTGGATTAATCTAAAGTCTCTTTAACAATATAATGAAATACATTGTTGAAGCTGGACAATGGAAAGTGTAAAAAAATGTTGTAATTTGGCTGCAGTAGTTATGTATAATAGCTACAATAATATATTAAAATATGTATTATTTTATTTTATTTACAGATTATATACAGTTAAACTACAACCACATCTAAGAACTGAGGAAACTCTACCTGTTTTTACTCCACCCACACAAAACTGTTGTTTTTTTGCATGTTTGTTTTTACTTATTTACGTCAAAATTCAACACATCCGGCAGCCTTAAGGAGTATTTTTTAGTTCAATACATATACAAAGAAAAGCACTATAATTTACACAAAATCAGACTCTTGTCTTAATTCAGCAGAATAGCTTTGTTTCCTCATCCAAACTGAGCAGTTTTATTTTTTAACCTTAATCACGTTTCTTGATTTAACTGAGAAGTTTTGTTTCTCAGTTCTAACCAAACTGTTTCCTTTTCTAAACTTCACAAGGTAGCTTTGGTTCATAATCCAAAACAAACCCTGTTGCTTTCCTCCACCTTTCCTTCAACAGTCCAGGAAGGATCACACACAGACCCTAGAATAATTACTTGCTTTATCTATTAACGCCAACACAGATTCCAAGAGAGCTAGTGCAAACCTAAGAGATCTTTTAATACAAAACTGCCAAAAATTTGACACCCCAAGTTCCATAAAAAGAACTGTGAGAACACAAAGTATTGTAGCATTACAAAACCTGAAATACCAAAGCCTGACTGTGAAAGAGGGGCTTAGCATCGGCATAATAATCCTTACATAGAACTACATGGAAAAAAAAGATGCATAAGGGGCAGAATTATGAGAAAATATTTCTTTCTTTCGTCTTGTCACTTAGATTACCCACAATGTATCTCAGCTTCTGACAGTCTGGGACATACTGGAGGTGTGCAACTGTGCATGATGCAGGGAGCAGTCACAAGCTGCTACTGACTTAGCCTGCTGCCCTGACACCCACATCCCATTTTAGTGAAATGGAGACAAGCTATGAGGTTAAAAATTGCTGCTGAAAAGGCAGTAGCATAGAAAGTATGCAAAAAGGAGGGAGAAACAGGAGTTTAATACAGTATTGTCTTTTTTTTCCAGGAGAAATAACTCAAAATAGCAGCCTGTTAAACAATTATTTTAATTAACTTTACAAGAACAGTAATTGTGTGCGTGTGTGTGTGCGTGTGTGTGTGTGTGTATCTCATCTGTGATCATTTTTTGTATTTCATGAGATGATCAATGGATACAGAGCTGGGTTCTGGTCCCTAAGTAGCCTCTGCTTCATGGTGCAATCAATCCTCAACGTATCCATGGTCAGTTTTGTCAATACAGTGCTTTTATTACCCCACTAATCCAATCAATAAGACTGACCGTTATATTTTACTGTTAAAGAAGGTCTCAAATCATATGATATTTGCTACACAGCCCTTGTCACATTGTAAGGGCGATGTCACTTAAGATAATATGTGTATAGAAGAGAAATAATACCACAGACACTTTTGTCTTTTCGCTCTGTCTTTTCATAAATGTCCTGAGCTGTAACTCTGTTGTGCTGAAACACCTTGCCTGATGAAAAGCAACCAACTGGGACTTATTCTTAGAACATGTTTTCATTTTATATCCTTTGCAGCTTGGACATGTGGGTCCAGAATACTAAAGTGAAGCTGCGGGAGAAAAGAAGCCATCAATCATAAGTAATACACATTTTTCTGCAGTAGAAGACAACATGCATCAGACTTCCGCTCAGAGGTCCATAGTAGGTGGGATGCTGGAGGTTGTCGGAGACAGGTAATTAAGTACAAAATATGTGCTTGACACGGCAGAGAAAGGGGAGCTTTCAAAGAAATGGGAGATGCAACGAATTGAAACTTCCAAGAATAGTGCAGTTTGAGAATTGAAGGTTACTTTGTATGCCAGCATTAGAAGCTGCAGCACATGCGGCAGCCTGCTCTGACACCTACATGGTGGAGAAGGATCAAACTTTAAAGGCATGGGAAATTTCATTAGATTTCCGCATCAATATATTTTACTCACCCACTCTTTTTTTTCTATGTAAACATATATCCAGTAGTAAAGACTGGGAAGACATTAGAGATTATGTGTCTTGCTCTTGCTCTTACTAAATTTTTTGATGGACTGGTAGAAAAATGAAAAGGAATTGCAATAAGACGTGCGCAACCCCTTTCATGTAAATGTATAATGCATGGTTTCAATGAAAGATTTTGAATGAATCTGAACCTGAATAAAGCAAAATAAATCTTTGCAAATTATTTCATTCTTTCATTCTAATTCTTTGTGAATATACACAAATGCTTCAATTATCCTTTTTTATTTAGTCATTCTATTTATTCAACAGAGGTATAAAAGGCTAATGCACAATAACAGCAAATGCAAAAAGGAATTTATATCGTTTTTAATTTTTTTTCATACAATTGCAATTTCAAAAAAGATGGGAGGCTGCATAAAATCCTAATAAAAACCAGAATGTGATGATTTGCAAACTTCATAAACTCATATTTTATTCCTTATAAAACATAAACATCATATCAAACATTGAAACTGAGATGTTTTGCAATTTCATAGAAAATATTAGCTCATTTTGAACATGGTGGCAGCAACACATCTCAAAAGGTTGGATCAGGAACAAGAAAACCCTGGAAAAGTAATCGGCATGAATCAAAAACAGCTGGAGCGGCATCTCAACATCTACAGTGTATCGTATCATCAAAAGATCCAGAGAATCGTAACAAATCTCTGGGTACAGGTCACAAGACCAAAGGTTGAAACTGGATGCTTGTGATCTTTGGGCCGACATCCTCTACTGCATTTAAATGATTCATGATTCTCAACTTAAAATCACTAAATGGTCTCAGGAACACTTCAAGAGGTGGCTGTCTGTGAACACGGTTTCCTGTGCAATCTACAAATGCAACTTATGGCTCTATCATGCTAAGAAAATCCTATATGTGGACATGATTAAAAAACACTACCACCTTGTCTGGACCAAAGCTCATTTAAAATGTCTCTGGAAAAAATGGAAAACTGTTCTGTGTTCAGATCATTCAAAATTTGAAAATATATTTTTGAAACCATGGAGGCCATATCCTGTGGATTACAGGGGAGAGGGCCCCTCCTGCTTGTTAACCATACTTAGTTTATAAGCCTGCATCTCTGATGATATGGGCTTGCATTAGTGCCTTTGGCGTGGTCAGTTTACACATCTAGAAAGGCACCATCAATGCTGAAAAGTACATAGAGGTTTTCGACCAACATATGTTCCCATTCAGACAATGTCTTTTTCAGAGAAGGCCTCACACATTTCAGAAAGACAATGCAAAACCACATACTGCTCCTATCACAACAGCATGGCTTCTTAGAAGAAGAGTTCAGGCAATGAACCAGCCAGCCTGTGGTCCAGACCCTTCACCAATAAAAACCATATGTCTCATCATGAAAAAAAAATCATCCAGCAATGAAGGCCCAGGACTGCTGAGCAGCTGTCCTGATAATCCTGTATCAGACCAAAATGGGACAACATTCCTCTCTTAAAACTCCAAGAGCTGGTCTCCTCACTTCCCACATCTGCCATTAAACTCTCATCTGAGGCCCTCAGACTCTCTGTATCAAAGACTCCACACGTAAACATAATGCCAATGTATGAGCTGGAGATTCCTAATGGTATTTTATTTTGAAAATCAAATTCTCAACTCTCTCAGTTTCATACCAGTTCAAGCCACTGTATGTCATGCTCTGCTGTGTCTCTGTTTGAGCCCTTCATTTTGATTAGGCTGAAATACATAATACCTCATCTACAGGTATCCATAGAAACCGAAGAAGATGCTAAAAAATATGGATTGGTGTATCTAAGCTTGAAATAGAACATGATATATATGTATGTGTGTATATATATATATATATATATATATATATATATATATATATATATATATATATATATTGCCAAAAGTATTTGCTCACCTGCCTTGACTCGCATATGAACTTAAGTGACATCCCATTCATAGTCCATA
>JAOWBL010000004.1:12616735-12636297 GCA_028564865.1 Zenarchopterus dispar
GCAGGGACCTGCAGGGACCTGCAGTGTGAGACTCCTGATCTCTGATGTACAAGCTGGAAGCAATTACAGAAACTTTTTTAATTTATTACAGAACGTTCTTCATACCGGTGCAGATATTGTGGTTATACATAGTACCCCACCTTGAGAACAGGTAATGGTGTTGCCTCACTGGAAGTTCCGTGGCCGCTGAGACTGGCTTCCAGGTTTCACTGTAGTGGTCCATTGCATTATGGGATATAGGATGTGAGATAGACTGGTAAACTGTAAAGCAGATTTTTTTTTTTGTTTGTTTTTTTTTTTCAGGTGAACAATCAAATTTAAGAGTCATAGGTGTCGTGGCACTGTAAAGCACCGATAAACGGACAGTCACTGCTGGTTTAAGAGGTTCTAATATAAAATAATAGGCAACACTGTTCTGATGTGCATAAAATACCATTATACACCAGCCATAAAGTGCACAACAGAACCCTATCCTATAACATCTCATGGTCTACCTAAAAAAAAAAAAAAAACTCATTGATATTTCAAGTGATACAACTGTTTTACTTGAAATATCAATGTCAGACTATTCTTTTAGTGATCTACCTCAGCATGTCAACCTTCCTCGTTTATTTATAGCTTATTCACAGTGAGTGGACAGAAAGTTGAGCAGGCTGGGTGTATTTTACAAGATGCTAATAAAAGAAAACTTGTCTTTGGAAAACCCTAGAAGATTACTGATAAAAATATACTTGTTTTTTACAGCATTATCTTTTACACTGAAGAGAATGGCTCACTTGCTTTATCACCCTCCACTTGTCCTATATCATCATCCTCCTTGATCTATCCATGTTATACATGTTGTCTCTTTTAATTATCTATGGGCAACTCCTTGAATCCTTTACTTTCTGATGAAGCAGAAATATTCCCAGGATGAGTTCTTCTGGCTACACTCTACTGGATCTATGATGTTGATTTGGCCCTTGCCCTTATTAGTACAAGATAATTCCTGCTTTATTTAGCTTACAGGATAAAACGAGTCAGCTAAATTGCCATGTTCAGTCAAGTCAAGATAAAAGGCTCATGATAGATGCTATAATTTCACTGGTAAATAGGCTGACTTCTTGCTTACACAGATACAGATCATCTTTTTGTTTTTTCACATTGGCTGCAAAATGTTCCTTTTTACAGATATCATATATCTCTTGCATAGCCTTCCCTGATACGGCTATATGAGTGTGATAATAGCCAACCTAATTGACGCAGGTAATGGTTGAAAATGAAATGAAAAGTAATTTTATCTATGTGACAAACTGGAAGGGAACCAAGGGTTTTTTTTTTTTTCCATTTGTCTTCATCTACTGTGACTGCATCACCTCCTCCTCAGTGTTGTTAATTCCTACTGATCCTCTCTGCAGTAATGTTCCATTATTTCCCCCACATTGCTGACACCAGCAATTTTCTAATTAACACTGATAACATACAACTTTACATTCTCAAACACATAATGTGAAAGTCTGTGGCTTTGGCTAATCCCAATTTTTGCATAAAAACAGGTTCAACTTTAGCACATTTCACTTTGCTTTTATCTGACAATATGATGTGGATCATTCAACACAGCATTGCACCTTGGGTTAAGAGCACTATTTATGTGTCAAGTTTATGTAGTTATCCTCATTTGGATGTTACACTGACTTCCAGTCATTTTGTGCAGCCAAATGTAACCCCCCACCACCGCCCCTCATCCCCTCAAATCCCCTGCTCCAACTGAATCTTAATTTGACCTCAGACATGACATTCTGTGTCATTAAAAGCCATATTTGGTCCTCACAATGACCACTGGACCTAACAAGGTCAGTGATTACACAAAGTTCCCAAAAAGGACACAAAAATACAAAGAAAAGCACATGGGAATATTATTAAGAGTCAAGTATTTGAATATTGCATCAAAATGTTCTAATACAACATAAGCAAGACTGGAAGGAGCTTATCAAAACCCTGATGGGGAGAGCAAGGCAAATTGATGTGACCTTCCTCTGATGAAGCCAAATTGTCAGCAACAAAAATACAGAAATGACAAAAAATTTTCATTATTTAGTCATTGAGTCTTTTATCTTTCTGTTGAAACAATCTCATTCCATTTTTTTTTCAACATAGCCCATGATAAAAGACTAGTATTGAAAAAAATATGTATCCTGGAGTCAGTAATTTAAATTATAAGCACATTTCCATAAAACTTGTACTTGAAAATCCGGGCTATCTGCTGTAGAATAAAATGTTTAACCATCACTGTTACACAGACAGTCAGGTACACTTCAGAGTAGCATTAGAAGCAAGAACAGAGGAGCGGTATTCCCATTCTGATATGAGGTGCAAATAGTGTTTTGAAGAAATATTTCAAAGGCCAGAACTATGGAAACTCCTTGTGTTTGTGCTCTACAAAGACCCCCCAACATGTGAATTTGTACACCAATGGTAAGTGAAACCATTTATTTTAGTTCCTCTGTGACTAATCAATTACACAAGTGAGTAAACAAGGAACTTGACAATAAATGACTTGAAGTCCTTTACTCAGAGTAAGCTCCTTTTGGTGAAAAAGGTTACATTTAACACTTACACCAAAAGTCCAGAAGTGACATCTCTGACCATTCAACTATTTTTCCACAGAAAACTGCTCATCAACTGTATAGCTCATCAACAAAGCAGAAAGAGCGGGATATGCAAACAGGAGCAACAAACAAACAAACAAACAAACAAAAATGGAAGCAACTACGTAAACAAGGACACATTTCTTATCGCAAACCACATAGCATTACATCAAGATTATATAGAATAGCAGGGTAATCCCTCTCATTTATCTGAATTTCTGCACATTGTATGGCAAAACAAACTTATGCATCTCAGCAGAGATTAAGGTTTAAGCACATCAACAAACACCTATCTAAAAATAAATATCTTGTTACACACAAAGCAATGTTTCAACCTTCCTTCCTTTGCTCAGTATTAATCAGTGAGTGCATATTATATTTACCTAACCTGCTGCACAGATAATCAAGTAGCAAACGTATTAT
The DNA here is from genome assembly GCA_028564865.1 of Zenarchopterus dispar. Taxonomy (NCBI): domain Eukaryota; kingdom Metazoa; phylum Chordata; class Actinopteri; order Beloniformes; family Zenarchopteridae; genus Zenarchopterus; species Zenarchopterus dispar. The sequence goes on from JAOWBL010000004.1 coordinate 12,619,786, forward strand.
CTAACAAAGCAGTGGAAATAAATACCTCTAGTCGGATCACTGTGGACAGAGTATTGTTTAGGAGTAGTGTTGGTGTGAATCATACCTCACATTCTCGGGAGCCTGAGATTGTATAGGTGCATGGTCCAGTTCCATTGACAAGCACATCCATGGCCTCAGAATTGGTGGGCTTGTAGTCCACATAGTACTCCTGCAGGGGAGAGTTCAAGGTGCGCTCTGTCTCTCTAGGTTTCTTGCGACGTTTACGTGCTGCAGCTGAGTGCTCCTGCAGCTGCTTGACACTGCTAGGATAGCGCTTCCAGGACACATAGATTACCAACAGGATCATTGCAACAGATAGAAAAAGGGCAACACTTCCAGCCACAATCTTATGGAAGGACACAGGCTCCAAGTCTTGCTCTGGGGGAGGTGCAACAGGTGGTGTAACTGCTGATGATGTGGGACCCCTAAGAGATCCCTCAGCTCTCTTTCCAGAGCTAGTTGGTATAATCAGAATGGCTGGTCGCTGTTCTGTCTGCACAGGGATGCTGGATGGGTTTTGAGGAATACTCACTGTAAGAGTTGTCACTTGGTTTGACTGACACACCCCAAATGCTTCAACAGCATCCATCACTTTCTCACCCTGGGCTTTCTTGGGGGAGGCACAGATCATGGTGGTCTCTTTTGCCCCTCGGAAGTTTTTCAGCCATGCTACCAGAGGACATATGGAAGGACCACAGTCCCATACATTTCCAGCTAAACTAATCATTATTAAAGAGATCCAAGCATCTACCACCTCCTGAGAAACATTAGTTAGCTTGTTGGAATCTAAGTTAAGGGTCTGCAGGTTGGGTAAGCATTGGTAAACCACAGAATCTACTTCTGTCAAATCATTACCAGACAGATCCAGTTTCTGGATGGAGGCCCAGGTCCAGGTCAGGCCCTGGCTCATGGAGCGAATGCGATTCCACTGCAGGTAAAGAGCTCGCAGATTGTAGAGGCGAGGGAAGTGAGAGAAATTTATCTTTGAGAACTGATTATGCTCCAAATGCAGCTCAGTGAGTTTCACAAGACCTAAAAATGCATTCCGAGTGATACTGCGCAGGCGGTTATAACCCAGGTCTAGAAATTCGAGATTTCTGCAATCTTGGAACAGACGTGATGGGATAATTTTTAGAGAATTTGAGCGTATGTGAAGACTTAGAAGTTTTCGTAAACCTTGGAACTGTCCAGGCTGCAAGGCTTGCAGTTTATTATAAGACAAGTCCAGATTACGCAAGTTAGGGACAGGGTGGAAAGTAGTGTTGAGGAGCGATGTGATCTTGTTGGAACTCAGGATTAGTTCTTTGAGCCTCCGGACGCCTTGGAAGGCCATTCCATCCACAGACGCAATGTAATTATGGTCCAAGTAGAGCCAGATAAGGTGGTTGAGACCTACAAATTGGCCTGCACGTAGACTGGAAAGGCTGTTGTACCGCAAAGACAAGCCCTCACAGCCTCCTGAAAGGTTCTTGGGAACATCACGAAAGGCGCTTGACTCACAGTATACAATTTTTCCATCACAACGACAACTCTTGGGGCATTGGCGCTCACTCAGTGATGGATTTGCTGCCAACCACACCTGCATCAGGAGTTGGATCACTAGCCAGCGACGCCGCAGAGCAGAGCCTAAAGTGAGGGGGAAAAAAAGGACAAAAAAAAAAGAAAATAAGATGGTTATGAACTCCAAAACCCCTAGTGCAGTTTTTAAATTTTCCCTTGATAAATAATATACACTGTACCCCAAGAGGTTTTCTGTTCTTTGTTCACTAATGGAAATCATGCTAATGAACAATTACTACACCCTTATTTCTTTTCCTAAGAAAAAGCGAGTGAACAGAAAACGCAGTGTATATAGGACTGATTTCTGAAAATGTACCCACAACAATTTGACAGTTTTACTTATAGATTATGAAAAAGTATTCTGACGCAAAGATCATGTATCTCAGCTTTTGAATTTGAATAGTCTCATAGGGATGCAAATAGAAATTCTTTTATGTTGACATTCAGTGTGATGATCAATGTGGCTGCATATCAAAAGAAATGAGATTAACCTCTGCCAAAAAAAACCCCTCCACTTTGAGAATCAAGTACATTATAAATAACTGCTACTGTATCATCTTTATATCATAAGTTAATGGTTTAATATCTCAATTCTTTAAAACTGGGGTTTGATTCTTTTTTGCTTTATAATCCAAAGTGATTGGACCTCCATTCACAACCTTAAGATGTGTGTACCTTTTCACCTCCTACCATCAATGAATTTTATATTCACTTTTGTCTGTTTGGGCTTCATATGTTGGAGCATTCTTCAGATTTGCTCTACTTCTCTGTACGGCTGTCAGATTCACCCTTTGTGTTTTCTTTCTCTGTTTTTCTTTTTCTTGTTTTTTGTTTAATATTACTATTCTTTATGTAATTGATATAAAGGTGAAAAAAAAATCCTCAAAGTTCCAGAATTCTAAAAAGGGTGTAAAATTCATATTTTTCATTTACAGGAAAAGTTGTCACACCTTATGTTAAAACTATCTCTTAGCAGGGTGCTTATGTTTCCTATACCTATAGTTTCATCAAATTTCACAATCTCTAAAAGGAATGTTGTTGCCATTAATTCACCATAAACTGTAGTACATTCTAGCATGCAGCATTTGCAGGTGCAGACCCTGTTAATAAGAAAGTACATAGATATTTCTAACAATAGAACACCTGCATACCACCTTACTTATCCAATTATCTGTTCAGACAATCATGTGAGACCAAGAAAAGCAGAAAGTCATAGATAGAGGCCAAGCTTTTCAGTTAATGTTCCCATCAATTATGATAATCTTAAGGGCTTTTACTTTGACATGATTATTCATACCAGACTTTCTGGTCGGAAATATTTTCTCTCCAGAGACTGCCATGTTTCAGTGTAAAGTGCTTCCAGAATTGCAAAGAAGAAGAAAAAATCCAGTGATGGAGGTGTAGGGGAGGGAGGAGGGTGGTTACTAAAAAACGCCAAGTCTAAGATGTTTCAGACAACCATCTCAGAATGAACACAACAAACCATTAAGCAGATATGTCACCACAATAGAAAAGAATACAAGTTTCCAAAAACAGAAATGCCAGCCGGGCGGTGGTCATGCCAATGTTTTAGTTTCACAATATGAGCTCTGTTTATAGGAAAATCAGCTATTTGATACCAGAGTGTTATTTTTGCTGTGTGCCATATTCATACATTTAAGGCTACAGTCTACTGTCTTTCAAATTCTACTTCACACACAAATGCTCTAACCAGTATTTATATGCTGCGACCAATCAAGCTCCTTGTTAAAGTATCACTACTTTGAAATAAGATGCATTTAAAGTTACATTGACTCCATTAAAGGAAAGCGTCTTCTGTATGGACTGATGGTCATATCTGTTTTTATAAATAGATGCTGTTTGAATTAAGTAACTGTCTTTGTGCTTTCTCAACTGTGTATTCCACATGTAAAGAAATCAAAGGGAATTTCAGTTACCGTATTTCTCCTAATTAACACGCCCGGGCGCGTAGCAAAATACCGGGAGGGCGCCTCTATTTAAGACCTAATTATGCAAGTTCTTCAATGTTAGGCTTTGAAACAATAAGGTGTCACAAAAAATGTCTTACATACACGAATTATTAAAAAAAACAAACTACCAAAATCATTCTCTATTTGGTTGTTAAATATGGTAAATGATCGTGCTCATCCACGTAGCATATTGCTAATTTATATGTACATACAATGAAATTTGTGTAAATTAAAGAATTAACTTTCTTATCAGCACTTCCCTTCGATATATACATACCAGTAATAAAAAAATGAGGAATGAAAAAAAATCCTATATGCCACAGATAGCAAATATCAACAAAACTTCATAAACCGCTCCTGCCTATTTTACATTATACTGGCCAGTAGTGCGTCTTAATCATGCACTCTTGTTGACGTCATGTATAATGTAAACAAAGCGCTGTTAAAGTGACAGTCGTGCTAAATTTAAATATCTAATCGATGAAATGCTGCATGAGATTAGGAAATTTTTGAGCAAGGTAAGTATCTCTGCAAATCATAACTCTTGATCGTAACTGCGATCAATTTTTATCAAAACTGGCATAAAAATAATAGCTGCACCGTAGCGTTTTGGGTGGGGGCGCGTCTATTAGAGCGGGAGCGTTAAATAGGAGAAATACGGTATGTTGTATTTTTCATTCTATAACCTTACTTTTATTTTATTTTAGTTTTATTTTCCCATATTCAATTAAAAAAAGACAAACATATGGGTTTCTTGGATGGTAATCAATGAACAATGCAATATATTTCAAAATATGTTGTGATAAAATAAATAGTATCAAGAAGAGTTTTAATATTACATGCTGACATAAAACCAATTTTCGTCCTCACGCCACATTACATGATACGAGTTGGGTGTGACATTATTTGCATCGCATGTTTACAGTGAATACACAATGAAGTTTAGAGTTTGCTGAGTCATATCTTCATTTATATCTATATTCGGTCCTTTGAAAAACAGTCTTTGCACCAATAGTAGAAGTTAAGTCATGAGTGAGCGATTTGTTCTGTACAGGAAAACTCAGTATTCAAAAATTGATGGTTGTGTCATCAATCCTAAAGGCATTTTAACTTAGACTCCAGTCTTTTAATGCTTTGCCAAAGTAAAGCAGAACACATTCAGCCTGAATCACAGCTCCTGCTTTTCACAGATCATAAGCAGAAAGAAAGAAAAGTCATAGAAAGAAATGTGGAATTACACAACTCCTCTCTGCAAAAGGTAATAGCAAACAGAAAGTGTATGACTAGATGTGTATGCTGTAAGAACAGAGGCATGTGAGGCACAGGGTAGACCCAAAATACAAGATCCCACTAGGAAAGTTAGCCAGCATGTGGCTAACTTAGCTACACCTCCACAGAATACTACACAAACAGAAACATTTCAAGTGTAACCACCAGCTGCACTCAAGGCTGAACATGTCCACAGTGTCACAATAAGTATCAGTTCAGCTGGTTTGGCCTTAAATTGAATACAGTACAATTTTTCAGACTTAGTCTTTGGAGTCAGTACAACCTGACATAACAGTGAGGCTTAGAAACCGACAAGTTTTTACTTAATGTTGGAGTGTAATATCGGTTTAAACTATAACTCTTAAATAAGCTAGCAACAGTAGAACTGGGCACATATATTTAAAAGGGGCTTGGCTTTATGGTTCAGTCTAGCTTCAAATTATGCGTTAGGTGTTTAACTAATGTCAAGAGCAGGACATCAGGATGAAAGAAAAACAAGGATACCTCTGTGAGAAATGAATACAAGTAGTCAGCAGCTTCTAAAATCAGCCATTTTCCCAAGTTGTTCCATTAAAATTATCCACCCTTACAGAGCCATTAATGATCTGTCATCAAGATCCACTGATTCTCCCTTTAGAAGGTAGCATGAGGGAATCCACTGTTTTTGTGGTTTCTCAAGCTGACATCATCAAGTAAGGACTTTATTACCATCATCAGACAGAGATAAGATGAAGATATATACATATAAGTGGTCTGTGCCCTAATGAGCTTAGAAAATGTATAATGTGCTGGCAGATGCCACAGTGAATCCACCATCTCATTAAAATGAATAGGCCATATGTAGATCTGTTACACTGATGATGAACTTCAGCTTGAAACATGGAACTTGCACTCTTTGGGAATACTTGTTGAGCAAGTGAGGCACTTAAGTGTGTGTTCAGTTTGATGGAATAACAATAATCTTCACAGGATTTGTCAGATATAAGTGTCTGACATAGACTGGCTGTAAGGCATCATACAGCATATGGTACCTAACATAGCAATTTCACTCCTTGCCAAGCATCTGCTGATCCCATATGGGAATTGTATGTGTATTTGTTTTAGTCTTAGAGTGTGATGGAAGGCGAACACTTACTGTTTGTTTTCAGATGAATCTTTCATCATTCCTTACAGATGGAGGGAGCCGTGAAACTGCGAATAATTTGTGCTGGCTATTGATTATTCCAACAGCGACATCAATCATATTTGCTCATCTTGGATCACACAATTGTTTTGCTTTAACATACACATTGCAGGGGGAGAAAAGTGATCACAAGATGCAGCTTTTCTGAACAGAGCCAATCTGTCCCCTGTAAGGATTACAATAAACAGTAAACTAGGTAGAGAACAGAAAAACAGTGATGTAGAAGAATACCCATGTGTAATGTTCCATATACACTCAAAGCAATTATAATCAAAAACATTTTTGACTGGGGAATAAAATGTGTGGGCTGGTACACATGAATGCGTGTATTCTAAATTTTGTCTTTGACTTGTATCCCAGGAGGATGCGGAAACAAACGTCTCCTCCTTTTTTCAATGTGCAAAATATGCTTGTCATGTAAGAAGTGACTCCAGAATCTCTTAGAGATTGAAACTGCCTAACAAGACACCACATTCCCCCTTTCTGACACCGTACGTTGTTTAATGAGACATCTATGAGCTAATGTCTCTGTAAGCCATATCCTTCCCCACTCCTCGTCTAATCTTATTCACAAAGCAGCAAAGCTTAGCGTTGGGGGTGTCACTCAAGGGCTTTTTTGTTTCCATTGCCTCTTAACTGATGTACCTCTCATCATTACTGTTCCTGAGCTGAATCTACCACAAGGACTTTATCCTTCATTCTCCATCACAATGAATTTTGCATGACACTGAGCCCTGCAGCCCTTTGGGTTTTTTTCCCTTTATTTTTATAACATGAAGTCTATTTTATGTGTAGTCAAAACTATCTTTTCAGTTCTGTGGTACCTACTTCATTTGAACTCCAACTATCTTGCTCGTTTTTAAATGCATCATTTTAAAAGTAAATATATTTACTTTTAGTGTTCACTATGTAAATGTATTTATGTTTTTCACTTTTCTGCTACTTTTTTCACCCTCTTTGCTGTGACATCTCTTAATCTAATGAAGATGGATAATGAAAAAGCTAAACTGTTTCTGTAAGCATGTGTGCAATGCTTTGTTATGTAGCAGACAGCCTTGCTGTCCTCAGCAGGAAGAGATAGCTATTTCTGCCTCTCAAACCTAACATATAGAGAGAGTAAGTGCACTTTATTGCTGACCTAAAATAAAACCAAATGTAGCTTAATAACTTGGCAAATGGACTCACTAACTGGTGCACTTTGAGCGCATACGAATGGATCATTGCTATTTGCTGCCTGTCATTGACAAAACTGCTACCAGCCTGAATCTTGACTCCATACAGGCTGGACAGCAGCCTAACACCCAAGGAAGGATGTCCCCGAATGAGCCAAAGCCAACTCATTAGTCTCCAATTATCTTTGTGATGACAGCAAAGCCTGCCAAGTTAGACCCAATTTCGGAACAGTTGGTTAAAACATTGTGTCCTCTAGTTGTTTGTGTTGTATTTCTTACTCTGGTTAGGTAGAACTGCACTGTATGTCCTGTCATCATGCATATTGTACATATTGTGCGACTATGAAAGTAAATGTGATACTAAAATTAAAACTGCCTCACTTTAATACTTTTGTAAAAGGTAGAGCACTTAATGCAGGTGACTCCACACTCCTGGGACCTATTTCAGAAAGCAGGTTCAGTGAAAACTCTGAGTAGGTTAAACCAAAAATGAGGGAGACTCAGGGTTTTCCGTTGCTGCCGAGATGACTTTTGTTTGTAACCATTTTTTAATGCAGTTTTATACATACATGATCTTATCCATTTGTACATCACAAATATCACCCACTGTGGCCAAGCTGTTATTTCACACCAAATACTTTTTGTGAGAGCTGTGAGAAAAGTCGCCCCAGTTCTCAAGAGATTTTTGATTTGTCAGAGCTGACTGAAGAAATTCTGCACCCTGATATAAAACCAGAAATTGAGGTTTTTCAACTCTGGGTTTGCATTTTAACACAACGGTCCCTGGTAATGGTGGTAATGCAATACTCTTTTTTGCACACATAAAAAAACATGAAGAGCAGTTTACTATTCTCTTTGAAGTTATTTGAGTTTTGTTGTCACTGGAGCAGTCTGGACTTCAGTGATGACTAATTTTATTTAATATGTAAGCATTAGTCCTGGTAACATGTTTGTTATATAGCACTCAGATGAAAAGAGCTGCACACAACTGTTTTGGCTCTTACTGGATAACTTGCTTTTGCAGTCCTATCCAACTCTGCAATGACAAAGACTAAATCTCTCCACTAAATGTGTAATAGTCTGTCCACATTTTAAAAAAAACAATGAGGCAAAAAATATCTATAGTTAGTAGCCATAATCCTAAGTTAGTAAGCAATATTTCCCTTGTTTTATGTTTTGTAAGCTACCTTCCATGTGAAGTGACTAAAACCCCGAATGAGCAATTGCAATACCTGTAACTCCTAACAATGTCCATAATTCAAATTAAATATTTTCTCAATATGTAACCGTAGTCAATTTCAAATTACAGTAAAGTAGAAATATGAAAGGAAGGTGGAAAACGCTGCATGGAACAGGTTTCAAATCTTAGGTTTGTAGTATGGGAGTTTGCAGACTAAAGCTCAATTTATGCTTGTACATCGACTCAACACCACAACGTTGCTGAAGTTCCTACCTACCTTTATGTGGACCTCCCAAAAAATTTAACTATGTGTCACGTTGCAACAGCTATAATTTGTCCAGTTGGTGGCATTGCATTTCCTGCTAAATATTTCCAGTTACTACTCATTCCTCACCATTTTCAAACCCATACATATCCTCCTGTAATATGAGTAAACATCAGTGTTGTTCAACATTTATCATCTCCAAGTTACACAAGATCTGCTCCGTTTCAGTCATCATGTCTGAGGTACATGAGGTATATACAGTAGTTCTATTGAGAGCAAATATTTCTGGAAGAAGCCCTCTGATCATCACTGCAGTTAAAAAAAAAATGAAAAAGCAAAGGTGGTGGAATTGCAGTGCTTGTCAACAACAGATAGTGTAATCCAGGACATGCGATTGTGAAACATTTTTTCTGCAACCTGGATACTGAACTGTTAGCTGTGAGTTTGCCATCCTTATTATTTACCAAGATAATTCACAAGTCTAAATGTAATGGCAGTTTGCACCCCACCATCAGCAGGTGCAGATGATGCATCTGACATCATCAGCTCTGCTGTTGCTAAGCTGAAGGCACAACAACCCAGCACATTCCTAGCCATCACTGGTGATTTCAACCATGTCTCTCTTTCTCTTGCTCTCTCTGCCACATTCCCAACGATTCAACAGTTTGCATAAAACAAAACCAATATTTTGTTTCCTCTGGTGGAACACATTACACATGTAGGAGAGGTGCACAACCTGCTCTTGGTAAGGCAGGTCATAATGTGGTCTTTCTCTTCTCCACCTATGAACCCATTATCCAGATGCAACCTGCGACTGATAGGGCTGCAAAGGTGTGGTCAGAGGAAGCTGAAGAAATTCAGTGGGAGTGTTTTGAGCCCACATACTGGGATGCACTCTGAGAGTCACATGGAGACGACATCAATGTCATGACCAACTGTTTGACTGACTTTATTAACTTCTGTGTGCACAACTTCATCCCCACCAGAACAGTCATGTGCTTCCCCAACAACAAACCCTGGATCACCTGTGACCTGAAAGAGCTCCTCAAAAAGAAAAAAAAGAACAGGAGAAGCCCTAGCAGAACAACATAAGAGATGTGTGGTTAGGGATGAAAAAGATCACAGGCTTCAAGCAGAAGAAGGACCAGATAGATAGAAGTCTGGACAGAGACAATGAAGTGAACACATTCTTCAAAAGGTTCAGTACAGAAACAAAATCAACATTCTCCTCTTCCCACCCCCAGTCAAACAGACCTCATGTCCACTCTTGACACACAACTTTTCTATCACACCTCAGCTGGCTCATCATCCAATTTAGTCGAGCATCTTGCTGCTCCTCTTTCAGTGTCTCCCCCTCCCACCTTTCTGTCTCAAGCAGCCAGTTGCAGAGCCAACTGGAGAGATTGAACAGGAACAAGGCTGCAGATCTGGATGGCATCAGCCCCAGAGTCCTGAAAGCCAGTGCAGACCAACTATGTGAAATTCTGCAGCAGTTCTTCAATCTCAGCCAGGAGAAGGCTCCAGTACTGTGAAAGATACCCTGCCTTGTTACAGAACCAAAAAGACGTCACCCATCTTCTCCTAATGACTATAGAACTGTATCCCTAACATCTCACTTCATGAAAGTCCTGAAAATACTTTTATTAAGAGCTGACACTTAAAGACGGCTGGCTCTGTTCTAGGGACAGTTCTGGAGCCTCTGGAACAGATTGTGCAAAGGACGATACTTCATAAAATGACGATCATAGACAACCTTCAGTATCCTCTTAACAGTCATTCAGAAACAGTGCCTACAGCATGAAGCTTCTTCAGATCTGCTGCAACACAGACTGCTTCAGGAGATGCTTCCTGCTCACAGCAATAACCCTACATAGTAAATTTCTTAAGAGACTAAAATCATGACTACTGCAACAATTAATTTCCCTTCAGGGATTCTTTAAGTATTTTTAACTGAATTTAACTGAATTGCATACAGACATTTGTTGGTTTTTTTCTTTGTTTTCAATTTTTTAATTTTTTAATTTTTTTTTTTGGAGGGGGGGTGTTTTTTGGCCAATAACAGGCCCATTTACAATCTTTCCTGTCTTTCCAAATTACTGAAATAAGTAGTTGCTGTTCACCTACAGGATCACCCTATGGACAACCATCTCTGAAAAATTCCAGTCTGGTTTCCATTCTGCAGACAGTACAGAAAAGGCTTTAGTTAGCATCACAAACAAAATCTGCAGCTGACACTAGCTCATCCTTCCTCTTTATCCTCCTTGATGCATCTGCTGCGTTTGACAATGCTGACCATGTTATTCTTCTCAACCACCTTCATCACACTGATGGACTCACTGACACTACCCAAAACTATTTCCAACCCCACTTTACTGACAGAGCCTCGTCAGTAAAGTGGAATGACAGTGCATTCTGATTGGAAGTGTAAGATCACAACAAAGACTGTCACCTGTGGGGCCCCCCAGGGGTCAATCATTGGTCCCATTCTTTTCACTATATATATGTTTTCCCTTAGCCATGTCATCAGTCGCAATGGAATCTGATGACACATTATTTCCAGTGTATGTGACAACAGTCACACTACAGGTTCTTCATCATCATCAACTTCTACAGCTTCTCCAACATCTGTCCCTTCGCAAACTCTCACTGCATGCCTGGAGGAGATAAAGATGTGAATGAGATGTTTTTTTTTTCATTAAAGCCTTTAAAACTAAGGATATTTTGGTTAGCACCGCTCAACAAAAATACTTGACCCACAACTTAACTTTGGCACCCACATTCAGTTCCTCTTGCTGTGTTTCTGAGGTGATGGAAAGGGGTCTTGCAAACTTTGCCCGACTCTTCCCTTATCAAACACTGTTATGCTAGAGAATCAAATTTGTGGCCCATCTGATCCAGTTTTGTTCAAAGAATAATCACTTTCTAAGTTATTTCTCAGTTTTGGTTATTATAAGGATGAATATACACTGGGCTTTAAATTTATAAAGGTTTCTTCAATAGTGTCATCTAAAGGCAGCATGCACCGAAACAATAGGGTTCATGTCAAGTAGATCAAGCAATTCACAGTACTGCAGCACAGTCCTCAAACAATAGTTTAACACAAAATGTTTTTTTTCTTCTTTTGACTGGTGTCATTGTAAAATTTTGCCATTTGATGTTTCCAAAAGCTGTGAGAAAGATATCATCTCATCTCTGTTTCTCAGGAAAACAGCCTGTGTTGTGTAATATGAACCTTTGTCAGGGATGTGCAAGCTTCTGAAAGGCTCTGCTTTACCCTGTTGTAACCCTAACCAAATAGTTTGATGCCAAAACATTATTAGAGGGAATGAGAGCAAAGCTTTTAAAAAAGCTAAACATTAATGTTTTCAGTAAGGAGAGAATGAAATTTTGATATCCAAAGCAAAACAAACAATAGCGAGTCTCTAAAACCTATGCCCACTAACCTATCACTCTACCGGTCCTCTGGGTCAGTTGTGAGAAACAGTTATAAGCTGTACTCTGCCGCTGACATACTAAAGGAGGCACAAACACTGCATATAATGGATGCCTTATCTAAAGACACTCAAAAAATATGTTTTGTCTTTCTTCTTTTTCAGAATAGGTAAGGTGCAAATATAAAACCCAAGATATTGCCCTCAAAGAGCCTGTTGATCTCTTCTGTGCACCCCTTTAACCTGACATTTGTAGAATGCTGTTTGTACAATATTGCAGGCCATCAGAAAGTAATCTGTTGCTACTCTAAACCAACACATAATTCTTTGACATATGAAATTAACTTTAATTTCATAGTAAAAATGAACTATATTTTTATTTGTGTGTTTAAAGGCAGCTCATTGTCCTAACTGTAAAAGTAAACATTTTCTTGTATTTTGTGTTTAGATTCTGCATAGCCACATGAAATGGATCTCAAAGTGCATCAACACCCCACTGTTCCTTTTTTTTTCTGAGAACCAGATCTCTAATGATATGGTCCATGAAGCACAAGTGTATTCCATTCTGTTAATGAAGAAGCTCACTATCAGCTATACTGGTGGAAAAATAATAACACCATGTAATCATCAAATGATTGTGGGAAAAAACATCAATGCATTTTGAAAAAAAAATATGATTTTAAGCACATTGTATCCTTGGTGTTAAGGTGTCCATATGCACATGCTTCATGGAGTTAGTCAAGCTCAATGCTCCTCACCTTCAGGGGCTTTCCATCATGTTCTGTTCATTTAAGAAATATCCCAGAGAGTTATGCAGTATGCCAAATGAATTTGAGCTCTCTTAGCCTTTGCTGGATGGCTTTGGGTGCTGTTGTAGTTCACACTGATGTGGTGCAGTAACCTGCTGTGGGTTGATACATCATGCAGTTTCAGTTTATGGTACAGCACTACCACTGAACTTGGTCATGTGGATAGAATGGCTGGGATGGCCATACATATATGGCCGCGAATACACAAAAACCTATAAAGGCAGAGGTGCATGCTCCATGTGTGTGTGTGTGTGTGTGTGTGTGTGTATGTGTGTGTGTAAGTATGTGTATGTACACACACACACACACACATTTCACACACACAGTTTCCGCACGCCTAAAGAGTGGGAAATTTCGATTACAAGAGATATGGAAAAGCGTGCACGCGCCCAGAAAAAAATAGCCTGATGCAATTAAAAAGGACCAGGACGCGAATACACAAAACCTATAAAGGCAGAGGTGCATGCTCCATTTTCACGAATCTTTCTGGATTGTAGGTGCTACAGATGGATAGATATCGTGGACGAAAAATCAGTCCTCCAGGAAAAAGAAGCACTATAAGCCCCGAAGAGTTTTTGGCGTCAAGCGTCACACTGAGTTGCCACTCGACAAAAGAATAAGCGCAACGTGGGTACAAAAATACAGAAAGAAAGAATAAGAAAGGAAGAAAAATGATTACGCAAAGCCACGATTTATAAAGTTGACTGGCTTCCAACATCTACCCTTGATTTGCATTCCCCTTCATATCTATCAACCCAGCCATTCCAAGAAGAAGAAAAAAAATAATAAAATACACGAATTCTGGGTGGAAATTTTAAACTGTCTTGGAAATGCAAAAAGAAGTATATTTGTATGAAATAAACCATAACCCCTGACAAAAAAAAAGAGGAGGTGGGGGTGGGGTGGGGGGAGACGTTGAAGCTCTGCGACTAAAAGGCATCAGCCACATTCCACAAGCTTCCCGGAACACTTCAATAAATACACTTAGACGCTCACGAGGCTACACAGTCATTTGTTAGGAATTTTTTTTTCTTTTTTTTTCTTCTTTTTTACGCAACCTTCTGTTTCTGAGCAGGCTTTAATCGGAAGAGGCGTTTTAGCGGCATGTTATCTGAAAAAGGGGGTAGCTTGAGTGTATTTTGCAACAAGCCCATACCATAAATATTGAAACAAACAAACTTACCCATATCCGCTTATCTGTTTGCTCCAGCCCAGAGGTTTTAATGGCTCCCAGTGCGCGACATCCGAGTCCGCATGATGCGCTCTCCACACATACAGGTATCGTCCTAATCCACTAGTCCGGTCTCTCCGCGCAGTCGCCGACTCCAGAGCGCACCTGCCCTTTACTCTCCCGGACCTGGATCTTTTATCCGGTTTAGTTCTGCATCTATAACAGTGCAACCGAACCGGGGAGAATGTCATTTACTCCCAACTCCGAATTAAAATCGCACAAATCCGTCTTCAGAACTCCTTCCCCATACCCTTGCAGCAATAGATCGCTCTCTCTTTTTCTTCAAGTAACTGCCAAAAAGAGCACTGCAGTAGACGAAGACAATAACGAAGCTACATCCAAGTAAGTCATGTCAGTCTTACATGCGCAAAGAGATTCCGCGAAAATCTGGCTGCAAAACTTCACAAAAGCGTGGTCGTGATGCCAAAAAATAGGACGCAGTTTTCCATTGACGTCGAGATTCCCTGTTAATCTTGTTGATTTTTATTCTAAAGGGTGTTCAGTCCGATCCATGCATGGCGCACAGGGAAAAGTAATGGCAGGTTATCCCCAAGTCAGAGTGAAACGACTGTATTAGAGAATAGTCATCCAAACATCCTCTTCCTTGCTACGATGGTCCTTTCGTTGTTGCTGTTGCTCGGTTTGAAATGCAGCATGACGCCGGTGTTAATCACGTCTGCATGTCAAAGCAACTTTGTCAGCCAGAATCGGAATGCCCTCTTCTGGTGAGACTGATCTAGGAACTTGTCCAAGTGTGCATCACGAGTTAATGTGAAGGTGGCACGGTTCTACGGAAGGTTGCCACAGACAAAATGGAATGGCAATCACCATAGTGAATCTTCACCGAGATATCAGATATACGCCATTTATATCCGCCTCGTTGTCCGCTGAGTGTAAACGCATATATTTCCTAAATAGTGTAGGCTACATCAGAGAAAAATCGATTATTGTATTCCTGAATAATAAGGAAACTTGCGAATGTTTTTTTTTTCTTCTTTCTAATCCGTTTGAATCACTGCGTTCGCGTGCCCTCACGCGTGTCCCCCTTTTATGGGGGAGTATTTTAAATGACCATGAAGATCAATGAAAACTGATAGCAATTTGGAATATTTTGAGGATCTTGCCATAGTTTTAAGGTTGCAGTTATGCCTTGTTGTTTTATAGTTCGGTTCTTAGTCATTTTGTTTTTAAGTTTGTGGTCAGAAGCTAAGACAATATTGTTTACAAGGTGCCTGTAAACATACAAATAAACAGAGAAGTGACATCTTTTAGGAGCCGCTGAAGCTGCGTCATGTGAACAAAGCAAGGCTGCTGCGGGAGCTGTCCATAGTGCTGAAATTCTACACTCCAGTGACGGACATCGTTTACTGTGTGGGACGCCTTGTTAATGTATATATGAACAGAAAAACCCATGAGGAAAAATAAGATCTGAAACAAATAAAATACAACTCAATTCTAATAAAGTCAGTGCACTATGTTAAATGTAAATCAATTCACAATGTAATGATTTTAAAATCTCATAAACCCATGTTTGATGCATAATAGAACACATAACAAATATCCCATGTTTAATCTGAGGATCGTACCATCTTCTGAAAGAAAGGACAATTTTACATGGGATTGCAGTAACGTTTCTAAAAAGAGTTTCAGCATTCTGCCTTCTTTTAAAGGTGCCCTAGATATAAACCTAGAAGGCTAGTAGCTGGAATTTTTGGAAGGAAAGTTGTTCCATTCCATTGATTAGCTATAGGATTCAAGTTTGTCAGTCATATATTTTTATTTTATGATGTAGCAAATATTTTTAGTGGTGAAATATTTGGATTGCATGAATGGCAGTTCAGCATACAGGCTCCTCCAGTATGAAGCCATATCTTTTGTAACGGAAATAGTCTGTTGTTTAGGATTGTCTTGTGGAATAATGACATGTTTTCTCTAAAAATATGTTGTCTGGATGGGAACATGTGTTCTTCTAAGGCAGGGCTCTTAAAATCCATTTCAAACACACCTGGGTGGGTTAAAATCAGGTCTACCCACATCTGTCAATGGCTCACTAATTTCCCTATTACCATCACCAATAATCACTAATATAGTTGTGTTGAAGCACAGAAACAGCTAAAACATGCAGGACAGGGGTCCTCAAGAACCAAACTTGAGAGGCCGTTGTCTAAGGCATGCATTTACCTTTCAATATTGTTTTTTCCTTTCCAGGTGTGCATTTTGTAAAAATGAACCCCATACCATCAAATTTCAATTTTTCTAACCACATGACAATTTTACACTTTGCTTTAATCCATTTTAAATTAGCTTTGAGCATGGAAAGATAGATGCATTTCTGGCTCAAGTTCACATATGACTTCTGCTTTGCATGCCAGACTTCATGCTTGTTTTGCCAATTTTAACCTGAAAAGAAAAGTACAAAGG
>JAOWBL010000004.1:12641802-12655539 GCA_028564865.1 Zenarchopterus dispar
TGAGGTTTTCTGGGCATATCCCACTGGGAGGAGACCCTGGGGAAGACCCAGGACACGTTGGAGAGACTATGTCTCTCAGCTGGCCTGGGAACACCTCGGGATCCCCCCAGATGAGCTGGACGAAGTGGCTGGGGAGAAGGAAGTCTGGGTCTCCCTGCACAGGCTGCCCCAGCGACCCAAATACGGGTAAGCAGAAGAAGATTAATGGATGGATGGAATGAAGAGAAGTTTCTTGAAGGTGACAGAAGACAACATGTTCTAAAACTGAGAGAAAACTAAATGCCATGATAAATATAAGATATCATCTGACTGACATCATCAGTCCATCAGTCTTCTGTTTCCCTGAGTTGCATCACAAAACTCTTATCAAAATAACAATCTTTTTACTTTACTCATCACAGTGTCATGCTACCTTCTAGTGATGTCTTGTTTTCTTTATTTGATGTTTTATGCAAATAATTGAAAAATATTTATGTCTAAATAGGTGTAAAGAAACAAAGTCAGACCAGGAATTTTCAGCTGCTAACACAAAACTTTTTAACATACATCTGCATAGTTTAGCATAGTTCACTTGTGCTTGCAAGCGCTCACTTCAGTGTAATGCAATAACCTCTAAATTCACACTTGAGCTACTTGACTCACTGGAGTCTTTTACTGCACGATTTGTTTTGCTAGAGAGAAAAATACAAAGCTGCACTATAATAGCATAAAGTACAATCACATCTCTTTTTTTTTTAAAAAACTAAAGTTTTTTACAAAACATCTTTTCTGCGACTACAGAGATGTCTGTACAGCCCTGTGCTTCCAACACTTAGAATTTGCATCTGCTCCAGCAGTGACAGGTTGAAACAATTGGGACATGCATCACCTATCTAAACTGTGTATGATAAAACTGTTCCCCAGCATTAAAGACATCATATATGGCTCAACCAGTGTGTACGGTGACATCTACAAGAACTATAAAATGAGCTTTAAATTGCCTCCTTTCTGCTCACGTTCATTTGCATTTTTTAAATGGTTTTCTTTTGTTGTCACATGCCAATTGTCATGTATCTTGCTGTAACAAATATCTTTATTCCTGGAATTTATGATTATCTTGATTTTATTTCCCTTAAGAATGCCATTAAAATTAGATTCAATGTTATACCTAACCCTTTCAACAGTGTTGGACATTAAGAACTGAAACAAATCAGTTTTCCAATTTTGTGCAATTCCTTCTTTGAAGACTGCCAGCTATCACTGCAAAATATGTCCTCCGTGATATATTGAAATTTAAATTACAAATGCTGGTTTGCTCCCACACCTCAATTTACAATGTCATATTAAGCCAAACCCCTTCCGTGCTGTTGTACTTTAACCAAGTGAAGACTCTACAAGCTCTGAATAAAGAGGTATGGGAAGGTTGATCATGTTTATTAAGTCTGGTTGCCTTCATGTGCAGAGTAGAGCTCTGTGGCAGCCTACAGAAATGGTGTCGCGTGAAGCTGAGTAGATGTGAAAAGTGGGCACAAGCTGTGGGCGAGATCCACTTCCTCTGTCTCCATAGAGATGACAGGGAGACAGGATGGCCCCCTGCACACTAGGCTGTCACTAATTCAAGATGGCAGCCACAGCCAGAAGAACGGGCCTATAATGATAATATGTATGAGGAGGTCATTGCTGGTGACAACAGGAAAAGCATCTGTTTGGAGCTACTATGTAAAATATCTTATATAATTTTCTACTTGATAGAACTTTGTCCCCTGCCATCTCCATATCATGTACCATTTATCAGTGACATAAAGTAGATATGGAGAAAATGGACCATCTGTCATGTGCCTTTATTTGATCTTCATGATAATAATGACTCACTGCTGTTGTCTTCTCAAACTGTCTTCATTAGAAAAACAACCAGCACTGGTTGCATAAGCCCACAATCAGTTAGAGAACTAGTGAATGTCTTCTGCTGTGATTCTTTTTGTAATAAAATGGTATGATATAAAATGTGTAAAAATCTTCTGTGAAAAATTTAAGAGGCAAAATCTTTTGGAAATTATCAGTTTCTCTCTGTGGTATACACTTACGTACAAAAGAAAAACATGTCTTATTCTTATTGTATTGACATTGTTACAGCCATTTATATATCTGTTTGTTACAATGGACTTTTAATTTGTGGCTGTGACCTCCAATTATGCAATGTATACTGGTGTACTAATAAAGCCAGGTGTTCATGCTGGGGTGCAAAAAGCTTTTTTACATTTAGCAGATGCTTTTATCCAAAGCGACTTATAACAGGGTAAAGCAATCAAACCACAGTAACAGTAGGTCATAAAGCAGGTGCAGATAAGTCAGCATTTCAACAAGTGCAGCTAAGTGTAGCTAAGGTGACATTCAAGTGCAGTTTGGGAAGTTAAAGAGAGAGCACAGTTTATGACAGAAGGTAGTCTTGGAAGAGAAAAGTTTCCAAGACCTTCTTTAGAATAGAAAGGGATGACTCGGCTCTTGTAGTCACTCATAACTTGCTCCACCATTGAGTAACCACATGGGAGAACAGTCTCAACTCAGATCACCTTGTGTGAGGACAGGGCAAGGTCAGTAAGTGTTCTTGTGATGAGCGCACTGCTCACTAAGGGGTGTAAGCCTTTACGATTAAGTTCATAAAAGTAAATCTGGACCCCAACACTACCTTGTAGGCAGGTGAGAGAAACCTGTGTTTTATTGTGGCAGCTACAGGTAGCTAGTGTATTTCAATGAACAGACCTGTGACGCACATTTGGACTGATCAACGACAAGGCCCACCACTGCATTCTGGACCTATTGTATCGGTTGAGTCTTCAATCTTAAACCGGTTAAGTTGAAGCTGGTGATCCTATATCCATGGAAACAGATTAGAGACACTAGCTGAGACTTGTGCAGAAATTGTGGCGTCATCCGGTGGTGTTAATCCTTGGGGCACCTCTGTGGAGAATCAATGAAATGAAGATGTTTTCCCTTGCTATAAAGGAATGTTCAGTAAGGTAGGAACTAAACCAAGGATGTGCTAAGCCTGAGATGGCCAAGTTTGAGAGTATAGATAGCAGTATGTTGTAGTTAACTGTATCAGAGGCAGTAGATAGCCTTTTTGGCTGCAGTTGAGGTATTAAGTATGTAGTAGTGTGTAACCATAAGCTGCTTAATCAGTAAAGTCTGCCCAGCTGAAATGGAATAGATTATGATCATCAATGAAGATCATCACCAAGATGGAGTTTGAACTTTGTTTATGCCTTAGGACCTTTTTATGCCTTATTACAATTACCCCTCTGCAGTATGCATCAGTGACTTGTTGGAAAGTCATTTATATGAAGTCTAGAATGATGAGAACCAGATATGACTATTTTTTTTTTTTTTGAGATTTACACACTCTGACCTTAGGGGAACTTAGTAGCAGGGACTACTAACAGTCTTGAACATTTTTTGCTTGTAAATATCCTTTGTCACCATAGAATGTTTGACTCCAAATTGTTTAGAATTGGCCTCATAACCCTTGCAAGATCTATTGGCAGCAAATATCAACATCTGCTTCTCTGAGATCTTGATATCTTTCCTTTTGTGGCATTGTGTAAAAACACACATGGATGCTTCAGATGACTCAAGTCAGGTCTTTGGTTTTAATAAGTTTTTTTTTTTTTTTCATACACTGCATGTGTAGTGTAAAACAACCCCAACTTCACAATTCTAGCTTTTTTAGCTTGTTCTTGACCTAACATACATACTGTATATTCAGAAATGAAATTAAAGTAACTGCAGGAAAGAATCAACACATTTTTCTACAATGTCCATATCCTTTCAACTTTATCTGATTTGGGGTTGTATTTCTCTAAACTGCAGTGTTTTTAGCTTTGTGAGTATCAAGAAAATGCTGACATGAAACTAAGTGAGAAAATTTAACATTGGGATTATTTCATAAAGCAGCTGTTTCATTTAGAGTCAGAGTGAAACATTCGCAGTGGGAGACCCTGTCATGAACCTGGTTTATGTTCACTATAGAATAACAGGCTGTCTAGTATTATAAATGCAATTTTTCACTCTCATTGGTGAACTGTTGTTATCCCATGACATCAAAGGCTACAGGTTTTCTGACTACAGTGGAATCAGTCAATGCACGACTTCTTTTAATCCTCATGTTTGTCCAGCAAGCAATAACGTCGGGCTCTTACTCTGCCAATCAGCATGTCAGAGAAGCGTATATTTATATGCTTGACCTTAATAGCTGTGATTGGCTAACTTCCATTTAGGTCTCTTCCAGCATTCTGCCAATATGTCAGGAAGGAAAAGATAACGGTTTGACTGTTCCCGTCCAAAAGAAGCCCACCACCGGGAAAAGGGAATGCCATGTGACTGACACCTCTTTTACAAATCCTTTTAGTCAAAATACTCTTGAACATGAGTCATCAGAATGCATGGCAGACTCAGAGAATGTTGAGCCATCATCATTAAATTTCTAACTGGTGAAGTCCTGTTGTGTTGGGGTATTTTTGAACTCTTTACTATTAGAGGAGAGAGATCAGACGTGTAAAATAGAGCGAAATGAATGAGAATGCAAAGAAAAGCAGACTAGTGGCTTCAATGCTTATTTTAAACTTTTTTGTCTTTTGATTCACTGAAAAGCCACCAAAAAAAAAAGACAATCACTAATAAATGTCATTAGCCAAATAAAAATCAAGGTTAAGGGTGCCTTAATAGTTTCTTATTAAAAAATGAAACCAAAATTTTGAAATAAATGCTTTTTTAGCCATGTTGGTGCTGGTCATTTCAGAAAAAACTATAAAACACTCTTGTCGTTCATTTCCTTGATTTTTCAACTTTATTTTCTGTCCTTCAACTTTGGAGTAAGCTGTCCATTACCTTTTGACGTGTCAATGACAGGTTCAGCAACTACCACGCTAGAAGAAGTCAGTGGTCCTTTTTTCATTGATATTTCTCACATCCTTTCAGGCTCTGTAAGCTTCCACCCTGCAGATCAGTACATTTAAAGAGTTTTCTGTCAGAGGGTCAGCAGACTGTGAACTTTCATCCTACTGTAGCTTCTAAACTCTCCAGGGTGATAAAAACTGTCATGCCAGTTTAAAGCTCTCATATATAAGAATTACATTTTTTAAAAATCAATATGAATGTGAATATCTCAAAATCAAAATAAAAAATGGTTTTAATTCTGTTTAATACTTAATATACACACACATGGAAATGGCTGGCCTTTTTTTTTTTTTTTTTGTAAGGTGAAGTTTTTGTTTTTTTTTTTAAATTAAATTGTTTTCTATACATCTGTTTTTAATATGCAAATATCCTGTAACTGCTGAGACAGGACTGATATTGTACTTTTAGAAAATAGAATTGTTTCTCCTATCTTCTGAAAATAGTAACTGTCACAACAGATGTCGTCATTTCCCTCAAATTGGTCACAAGAGATGGAAGTTAGATATCACAGAGTGGAACAATATTTCGGCTGCACCCAGCCTGTTAATTAAACACAAAGTCTCCTTCTCTAAACCAATGATCAAAATGTAGCACCAATAAAATAAATAAGTTTCTTTCTTTTATCCTGTTTTAAATAAAAGGAAAAAATTTTTCAAAGACGTTTCACATTTTTAACAAGGGTCTGATTAAAGACCTCCAAACAAAGAGCTTTTATAGAGTGAATGTGAGTCACTATTTATGTTAGGAAGTCTACTCCTGAGTGCAACCATGGAAACTCTATATTGATCTCTGTCTTTTGAATTCCATTACTGCTGCATGCTGTGGCCAGTGTTTCTTGGGGAAAAAAAAATGTTAGGAAGAAAATTGGAAATGCAGTCTAATGTCAGGACTCTGGCAGCAGTAAAAAAGAAAAAGTCTGGATGTGCTCCACAATGATAGCCTTCCCATTCTGTGTTTCTTCCTCAGTCTTTGTTTTATTTATTTCAGGGTTGTTTTTTTCTTCTTCTTCAAATACATGCAATCCTTTGCTTCAGGAAGAAGAATAAAAGAGCAGTGTTGTGCTGACTTGGCTGAACTCTCCCTCTGAGAGGCTGATGAGGAGGAATGGCCCTGTGCAAGAACCAACGGGTGCATCTATTGCTGTCATCATCATCTGAATGGAGGATTGCTGAATCCACAACTTTGCCCCCCCTGCGTGGAAGGGAAATGACCTGTCTGTGCCCACCTGACACACTCTCTGTCTTCAGACAAGCCCTTCATCCTCTGTCTGCAGCAGCAGAGCCCAGTCCCAACATCCCTGCATGGGTTGACAAATGATATTTTATGTAAGGACTGATTTGTCATGAGCTGTAACTAAATTTATGACCTGTGCTTCTGGTTGTGACAAAGCCCGTGCCGCTGTTTCATTCTGAGATCAAGTTTAAGAGTACTTTTCAAGACCGATTTCGATATTTCACTTTTATGGTAAAAGTCTAGTCATTCTGGACTCCAGAAAAGATCAGCAGTCTGTTGTATGCATAAACAATTGGAAATAATGCATTGACAAAAAAAAAAACAATCAGGCTTGCTGCCACTACGGTTGCAAGATTCCATGAATTTTCATAATTGTAAACTTTCCATTATATTAACAAGTATATATGGGCATCTAAGGGGATATATCAGACATATCTGACAAACTGAATGTTAGCCTGAAACTTAATGTAATTTTTATGAAAATCGTTCTGCATAAGCTTTGGATAAAACAATCTGATTTAATGCAATTCATTTAATTTTTTTTATCAACACTGTGCATACAGCACAATTATTGATTTGTTATTTACTGCAGGGCAACCCAAGCCACATAAACCCTTCATGCACTGTGCAGTTCTGTATTACATGCACAGGCATCTTGAACAATCCTGCAGATTACCAGAAAAACACATTTTGAGACAAAGGACAACATCAAGCCAACTATGATTTATGATATTATAAGGGTACTATGAAGTACATAAATGTGTAAAAGCTTTTGAATCCTAGGGCTTCTTTTCTACTCTTTCTTTGTGTTTTTTTTCTTTCGTCTTTTGTTTTTTCTCTTCAGTAATAATATTAGGATGCAATGTCAGGTATTAATCATCTAAGGCTAAGTTTACCTCATTCAAAGTCCTGATAGGGATCAAATAATTTCTATAATTGTCCTGATAAAGTCTGTGAATTGAATGAGGTAAACTTAGCCTTAGATGATTAATACCTGTCATTGATTTTTGAACATAACTCTACATGTATTTTATCTTTTATGTGAAAGTTATCTTTTATATGAAAGTTAACATGCAAACACCATAAAACCCATTTCTCTCAACCAATTATATTAAGGTTAGACTTGCATGCCTGAAAAGAATTTGAAATTTTCAAAAATGTTGAAGGAACTTTCCAAATAAACTCTTCTTTCTAATAATACAAAATAAAAGTAGTATTTTAAAATTGTCACTTCTTCAGAGAGTTTTCTCTTCTACCATTACTTCTGCTCCTTAATGTGAAAAACTTTCTAGATTATGCTGGAGTTTCAAGACTTTGTTGGGTGCATCTGAGGTCCAGAAGATCGCAAGATTACATCTTGGGATTTTGACTATAATCGGATGAATGTCTACTTTAAAGTGAAACAATAATTCAGCTTTGACTGATGATATTTCACAAGTCAACAAGAACACAAATAGAGATAATGCATAGAGAGAAATGGCTGTTGACAGTTTAAAGAGGTCTCCTGCAATTAAGCTACTAGGTGTGATAACACTTCTTTTTTTTAGTAGCCAGTTTTATATAACAAGGATATCAGATATAGTTGCATATGGCATAGAGATTGATGAATGCACATCTATTCATCCCATTTTATACAATTATATAGCATCAATTGTGAATTAATTTAAAGTCCCTTGTTATATAACTTTGATCCATATTCATACTGATCAAGAACCACAATTAAGTCATTTTAATCAGATCACAAATCAAAAATTCCTCTCTTTATTTCCCATGGAAATTTTCTAGAGATTTACCTGAAGTTTTCTGTCTCCTTCCAATCCTAAATATCACTAAGTATAATTATCAACATGCTGCTACCCAAAACCATTGATAGAAATCACAAATACATGTTATCTTTAATCTATGAAAAGATGGACAAGTGTGTATGTTGTCAAAGTTTACAAGTTTGTTTACATTTTTTTCTTTTAACAAAGAATTTTTTTTTCATACATTTCCCCACCGATCAAACTGTAATCTACACTGAAGATATAAGCTTTCTGCGCTGATCTGCATAAAGTCAAAGCATTATCAGCCACTTTTATGGCTGTGGACTCTTTACTCCAGTGATTTAAAGTTTTGAAGTTTCAAACCAATAATTGTTTTCTTTTCTTCACTCATGCATCCTTTAGAAAAATTTCAGTGTTCATGTAGATGTTTTTGCAAGCTCTGTGCTCTGTCACTCACTGAGGAACATCTCACTGTACTGTGTATCATTTGTATTATTTTTGTAAGGCAACACTTTTGATTACCTGGAAAGGAATATGGGTGGTTTGGCAAGGTACTGAGATTCAGCACTCATCTTATGTATATAATTATACTGGGATTTTGGTTGTATATTTTGTATAAACTATTTCAGTAAAACAGTTTATATTCAACTTTTATTAATACAATAAAGGTTTGTTGGCATTTCACTAAATAAAATTAGCAACTTAGTCAATAATTAGAATAAGCTCCCGCTGCCAAAAAGTGAAGATCTTTTTTTAATGAGAAACAAAAGATACTTTCATTTCCTTCACCAAGCTCTTACATGAGAATCTTAAGTGTGTTTGCTTTTGATCTACAATATTTTCACAAACCCAGCTGGACTTAAACAGTGGAACCCGTCTCTTCTATCTGCTGAGGACCACCACGCCGGCTGCAAGCAGAAATCTCCGGGGAAGCAGGATGTGGAATAGATATGTGACTACTGTTACCTTTTTGTCAGTTTAAGTGTGATGCAAATAAACTGGTATCTCTGAATGTCACTGTGGGAGTTTCTGTGCCGGTTGTTTGGATTCAACTCTATCCTGGCACAATGAACAGCTTTTTTTTGTGAAAAATGTTGAACTAAAGTTCACACTCTTGGGAAGATTAAACTAGTTCAGACACCCAGGAAAGTGCTCATGAGGATAGCATTTAGACTTGTTGGTTGGTATATTTATTCCACACATTGTTTGCCACTGAACACACACTTGGCTTTCATCTGCATTTAAACTCCAGATGAAAGCCAAAGATTAAAGCACCTGTCAGCAGGGCCCTGCCTGTAATATTTAGATAACTTGCAGACCATGAGAAGTCCCCACAAATATACAGCGCCTACATGTATTGTCAGCAGGAAAAATACAATTCAATGATTTGTGAATCTTTTGATTGCAGTTTGAGTGCCGTATCCATATTTATGGACTCCTTCCCTTCAGTATTTTCTTCTGCTCTAAATCAAATTTGGTCTAGTGGGACCACTCTGACAGAATGCTTAGTAAGTGAAAGGCTCTACATTTCATTGAACTGAGCTTCGATGATTGCAGGTATTCCAAAAATGAAACATAGTCAGTAATTTTCAGTTTAACGCCAACCTAAACTCTCAATCTCAGGAAAAAAAAATTACAAAGAAAGAGGTTTACTGTGAACTCCAGGATATCAGCATATTCACATTAATATAAAATACAGTATCTAGTTCTTCAATATACCACCCTAACATATGTAAGTATTGTAAGACTGAATGGTCCCAACTTAATTTGGAATGTGTTACAAGCCTAAAATACAAAAGCTGCCTTTCTGAATCAATAAGACTGATTGGAACCAGGATTTAACAGATTCTCACTCAAATGTACCAAAACTTAAAATAACCAGAACAAGTCTCTCTATATCATTGAAACTCTCCAGTCTCTGAAAGTCTGCACATTAAAACAATATCATCAACTTTAAAATCCTCACCGCAAACAGAACATAAACATTCATTATAATTATACATACAGATGCAGGAGAAATACCAAAGATGAGTAACAAATCTGAGAAATAAGATTAGAGCATTGACTCTCTTTGTCTCTTTACTATTCTTTAAATTTAGAAAAACAAGTTTCCACTTGTTGAAAGTAAATAAACATTCTTGATCAATGCTGAATGTAATAATGCTTGTACGTTAGGTTTCGAGTTCTCTTAACATCTTGTACAGAATCTGTCAGTATAAATATATTATTTCTTTGCCTTTGGTTTGACATTGCACTTCTTTCGATCAGCAGTTTTATAGAAATAAGTTCAATTCAGTTTTGTAACATCTATTTTTAATCAAATGATCATGACAGAGTTGTTCTAGATTATAATTAGCTCTCTCCATGTACACAGAAAAATGGCTTTAAATGTTTAAACGAGTGTAAAGCCTTATTTAGATGAAACCTATCTGTAGCTGGTCAGAAGCAGATGAACAGACTAAGAATTTAGGTTTTTTAAAAGCAAAACTGTAAAGTGTTTTCTATTGTCACTAACCTTTTAATCCCATCCATTACTATATCAGTTTACAATTGAGATAAATTATTCAGACCTCAAATTTACAGCATGCCCTTGCATGCAAAATGTGAGCTTTGATAAGATTTTATGCAAACTGTAAACCTTGTTGTCAAACTAATGAAACATAATTACAACATTGTGTTACTCTCTACTTCTGCTGGATTATGTAAATATGGTTATCTGACCTCTCGTCTTTATTAGATTATGGAAAGATTCCGAATAACATAACCCTTCATTGCTTAAAGGCAGGGCCTTGAGGATAAATCGATGACTTTGTTGTATCTTTTTCTTCACATTTATCATGAAGACATTGATCTGATTTTTTATTTTATTTTATTCTTTCAATAAAAAATGGCTCTGAAAGTATTTTAGAAGCATCTGATTTGAAAAAACAAAAAACAAAAAAAAACAACAACAACTCAGGCTTTGCCTTGGATTCCTTTGGCTACAGAGATAAAGGCTTTGTCATTGTTTGTGTTTCTTTCATGCTCATAAATGCAACTGTGCAGCTGGCGCTACAATATCAAGGCGTAAGAACTTATTGCTCCTGACAAAATACATATAGAAGCAAGGGGCTGAGCAGCACAAGGATGCTCGAGAAGCATGATGAAAAATAAAAATCATGACAGCATAGCCGGAGAGAATCCAGCACAGGAGCGCAGTCCGACAAGTCATCATCAGTTTCTATTACTGTGGTGCTCGTGTCGCGAGTCTTTGAATCCAGCTGCAGGGTAATTAATGACCTGGGTGAGACTGGAGCCAACCAAAGCCAACCAGATGAATAAAGGTGAGGAATTGGCTCTCAGACTCTGTAAGATCGAACTAGATTAAATGGTTATCAGTCCACAGATATTGATATATTTCACCTGGGTGCAAATAATGTGAGATAAGTTATTGAGAGCTGCACCAAAGAAAAGCACCGGATGCATGTGCATCTCTGTAATTATATGTGACACAATATCAAAGTTCCTGGATGCTGAACAAATTTTATATACATGTATACACACACACACATATATATGTATCTCTCTCTCTCTCTATATATATATATATACTCTCTCTCTCTATATATATATATGTATATATATATATACATATACATACATATATACACACACACATAAATTATATATATATATATATATATATACACACACACATATATAGACTTCTCTTTACACTGCCTTTGGGAAGTTGAATATCGCTGAAGGCAACAAAGAGAAGAAAGTTCAACAGGCCACAGTTACCATGGTAACTGGATTTGATCATGTTAAAAGCATATCTGCACCTGCTGAGGAATTTCTATAAATTGTAACACTGATTTGCAGCAGTATGTTCATGGCTGTTCTTTTTTTTATAATACCTGGGAGTTATAGTTAAATCTACATATTTGTGTTTGCAAACAGTTTAGTTTGATCTGCTAACAAATGAGAGTTCATAAGCTTAAGATATCAGCAGTATTTTCTTCTGACAACACTCATTCTTACCAACACCCTGACTGTGGTGGATTGCTGGATTGGTTGCAGTCTTTGTTTATCTAAATATATGGTCTTTTTTCATTAGTTTCTGATTTGAAAGACCGTAAAGGACTTGCTGAGTTCTTTTTTTTTTACCCATTCCTAATGCTTATAATGTATTATTTGGGGGAATATGCTTTGACATGCTGTTTTTCCTGCTTAGAATAAGCTGCAAAATAATTCAGGTTGGAGAAGTTTGTCTCACTAACCAACTTCAAGCACATTTTAAACATCATGGAGGGAACTAAACCTGGTTGTAAATATGATTGACCATTTTGCACCTGCTTGATCATCAGTGATACTGGTAATTAATACTCCTGGGATTTTAGTCTCCTAAGTTTTAAATATTTATCTTGTACTATTTAACATTGACTTGATGTTCACATAGTTTTAAGCAAAGTGTAACTATAAAAACCAGCTATGGAGACCAAAACCATAAATAATGGTTTTGGTCTCCTTACCTGGATTTCACATCACCTCCATTCGACTGTACAGACCATTCTTTTCAGGGCCAAGGAGTCCTACCTTGTGCAGTTTCCCATCCAGGTCACAATACTTCCACACAAGATACACCTAGTGTTCCAGTTGAAAAAGAAACTCCTGACCACATTGAGAGGAAGCTGACAGTCTCTCAGTCATCTGAGGAGGCACAGACACTGTCTTGCC
This sequence comes from Zenarchopterus dispar, assembly GCA_028564865.1. Classification (NCBI taxonomy): domain Eukaryota; kingdom Metazoa; phylum Chordata; class Actinopteri; order Beloniformes; family Zenarchopteridae; genus Zenarchopterus; species Zenarchopterus dispar. The sequence continues at coordinate 12,654,453 of JAOWBL010000004.1, forward strand.
TTCTTCATGATTGTGTTTATGTGTTGAGTCCAAGACATGTCCTGTGAGATGGTCACCTTCAGATATTTGAAAGCGTCTATTCTTTCTACTTCAGAGCCACTGATGTGAAGAGGATGGAGGCCCATTTGCTTCTTCCTGCTGATGTCCAGTATCTGTTCTTTTATTTTCCTGCCATTCAACAGTAGATGGTTCTCACAGCACCAATCTTCTAGGTGGAAGACCTCCGTTTTGCAGGGTGTCTCTCTATTGTGTGAAATCAGTCCCACAACAGTGGTGTCACTGGTAAACTTTATGATGACAGTAAAGTCTGAAGTGGCCTCACAGTCATGGATGTACAGTAAGTACAGCAGAGGACTGAGCACACAGCCCTGTGGGGAACAGTTTTGAGGGTGAGGGGGGTGCAAGATTTGGTGACCATGCTGTTGGGTTGGAAGGGGGGGAAGAAAAATTTGCAAATGCCACACAGAAATTCAAACCAAGATTTGAATCTAAAACAAGAAAGTTTTCTCTGAAATGATGGTGCTGACAGCATGTAAGATCCTAGAACACCCCATGAGAGTGGTGAATTTAGAAATAATTTATTTTATTGTTTATGACTTTGGCATTTCCTCTGCAAGAATATTTTATTTATGCACTAAGTTACATAGCTCATCTTTACTGGCTAGTAAAAGGGATGAATGAATCCATCAAGCAAAAACAGTTTCATTGAAACAAAGCTAGAAACTGTAAAGGAATAAATAATCAATATGGTAACTGTTTCCTGCTGGGATCCCTTCAAATACTGAAAGGGAATTAAAATTCAAGTGCTGGAATAAAATAGGCCACCCAAGCCAGTTCCCCTTTATTGCACTTGGTTTTACTCAATGTTTGATAATGAACAGTATGATTAATTAATGAAGACTGGCTATTCAGCTGACAGCCCTTTTTGTCAGTTTTGTTCCTTTTACCCTGTTGCTTGAAATGATAAAAACAAAAATTGAGTGCAAAAAGGAAGTGCATAGGGCTCATTGGGTTTTTATTAACATAAAAAGATCCATTCATGAGAGACAGAGACAGTAAGATAGACTTGTACAAACAGGCAAACATC
>JAOWBL010000004.1:12657821-12673280 GCA_028564865.1 Zenarchopterus dispar
TATATATATTTAACTATAAAGATAAGCCATTCTTGATGGCACCCAGTTAATATAGTAACTTGTGTTACCATTCTTCTCCTCATTTAGTTTTATTTATTTTTTTTATTTTCAGTGACCCCCCACATCCTGTTTGTCAAGGCTGAACTTTTAGCTTGAAGGCTCCCAAGTTACTGTTGAAAGCCTTATGCATCTACATAGTGAGATGCTGGACAGGAAAGGGTTAAAGTGCTTAGGCAAAAAGAAAACATTGTTTTGATTTTTCCAGATTTACAGGTGTTGATTAAAAACTGGTGTGATTTTAAAGGAGTCAAATTTGAAAGACAAATCTCCCAGCAACATTTATTAAGCATTTTTCTTTGGATTATTACAATGACAAAAAAAAAAAAAAAAAAAAAAAAAAAAGAGTTCTGTTAACAGGTGAGAATCACGAGGTTTGTGTGGAGTTAAATCTTTTGGAGACAGGATCAGCACCAAGATAAAGTGTTTATGCCTATGCAGTGCAGCCTAGCTGTGAAATTATATTTTGTGACTAGAACTTGTAAGAGACCTCCAGTGGTGCCAAGCTGTGTTCAGTCTGTTGGCAGTTCTCCCAGAGTTTCAGCATGGTTGATATAGGGCTAGGCTATTTGCTGTGACATTTTCTTATTAAAATATAGTGTATTTGTCCTTTTTCTCCCTCCTGTGATTTCAGTACATCCAAATTTTTTATCTCCATCTCTCTCCCAGCTTTGACAATTGGGGGATCAGGGGACTAGAAGCAGACACAAATTCAAGAAGCTGCTCTAGGCAAGGTCTTCATCAGAAACTTATTTCTCATCTTTTTTTTAAAAGTCAGAGATGTGCCTGTGTAATTACACCAGGTTACAGTGAGTACATCTCAAGGAATCCTGTGCCTACTACATTGTTGATTTATTTTACACAAGACGTGGTTTGGAAAAGAAAAAAAAAACACTCAATTCATCTGTGACAGAGGTATGGCACGTACAGGGAATAACACAGGGAAGAAAAACTGTCTCAACTACATTAAATATGAAATGTTGTCATTATGTAAAACTGTAATAAATTATGAAAGTGGCATAGATCTCCTATGTAAAATATGCTGTAAATACTGCATGGTCATGGAGATCCATGCATGCACATCTGTCTACAAAGAACCAATGTTTTTAACTTTGAGACTCCTGTTAACAGGTAGGAATCATGGGACCTATGAGAAGACATGAAAATCCATGACCCATATTTGTAATTTCATAACTTGGGAATAAAATAAGTCTGTGCTGGTATGAATGCTGAAAAGCATGAACGATATCCCTTTTGAAATTGATGATCTTGCACCCACCCTTTGTCCCAGTTTCATTAGTAATTAGGCAGCTACTGAAATAGTAATTGAGTATTTTTAACTAGTAGCCATCACAGCTTGGGGCGATGATGTTCTATCAAAAGCATACAACCAGCTGATTAAATGCAGATATTATATGTTTGATTAAACCAGCCACAAATCTATAGCACTTGTGTGAGTGTGTTGGTGTGTGTTGACTTGTCTTTTTGTGATTAATGTCCTCAGTGTCCACCCTGTGTGAGGGAGATAATTTAGCAGGTCGGAGCCTTTGTGTTCTTGGTTTGTGTTCACGCCTGTACCCATCCAGAAATGTTAAAAGGCCTGAAGAATCACATTTGAAGGGTTGTGTTCACAGACAGCCTGCAGTGAGCAAGTCCAAAAGAGTGGAAAAATAATTGAAGGCTGATTTATGAACACAATGAAAATGAAAATGTTCCTATTATTTATCTTCTGCTCAAACAATGTTTCCTCTTTAGTCATTTTAAATTGCATTTGCTGCAGTTTATGGGTATATTAGGATTGCATTCTCATCTATGTGTGGGTACATCATTATTTTAACATTATATCTTTATAGGTCTTTTTTGTGCATATCATCAACAACAGTGTTATTATCAGTGTTATCACTTACAACTGGTGCACTTGTGGTATAATGGTATAAATTATGCGAGGAAGTCCAACCATTTTTTATTCAAAGTCTGTTTTCAGTATATTGCTAATATTTTACAGAGGTCCTGTAAGTCCTGTTGGAAGATAAAGTTTCCTCAAAGGGATGAAACAATTCAACATGAATCTCTAGTTACACTCTGTAAATAAATATAGGCTAGTATAAAATTGAAGAAATGTTCAATTCCACAGTTAATTTATTTGTGGGAAAAAGAATAAAAACTATATTTACTTACAAAGTATTTAGACTGAGCAGAGGTTGTTTTTAGGAAGTTAACTGATAAATTAACTGATACTTAATAATGATCCCCAATAAGCCAAGAACCTTCCAAAATCTTCGCTTGAGACAAATTGTAAGTCAATCCTGTCTTTTCTAGAAAGGTGCAGACGGAAGGGCAGATAAACAAAAATGTATGTCTGAACTGATACAAAGATCTTATTTTGTTCCATAAATGAAGGTTATTAGATATTTTGCTCAAGATTTACTAAGAAAGCTTATGCCTAGCTAGTAAACTATAGTAAACAAACTTGCTACCCCACTAGATGGTGTTATGAAAACATCCCCGTAATTCAAATTACTTTATAATCAAGTAAAGCAAGTTGAATTTCACCATTTCCTCATTATTTTTGTACACCACCAGATTTAGAGAAGTGTGTTGTTAGCAGTTAACTCTGTTATTTGCACAGTTAAATAATATCAATCATAAGCCTAATCTTTAACTTATTTTTCCTCATTGTTTTCATTATTTTTCTTTTAAAGTGGAAATGTTTCTCCAGCCAATGTTTGTGATTCACACACGACAACCTCAAAAACAAAGAACTCCCCACATCACCAATCCCAATGTATTCCCTGATGATCAAAAGACTTTGGAGGTTTTCATGGTTAAAACTAGCTTAGGCTGAGAGGTAGGCATTTTTCTTTGAGTGTAAATTCTTCAGCAGTTATAGCTACTGAAAGTGAGCATCTCTGCATGGCTGATAAATGTTCAATTAGATGATGACGGGAAAATGGCATACAACAAAACACAACAACAAAATAAAATCTTTATATCATCTAAGAAGGGCTGAACAAAATAAAATATAATTATCTGAGACCAACTCTCTCTGTGCATCATCAACCACTCACTAAAGTTACTGGAATAAAGACAGCTCTAAGAGATTTTATGAACCTGAAAGTTTCATCCTATGCATATTACATTAAGTCAGTGGTTCAGTCATTATAATTAATATATAGGAATGATTTTATTTGTATTAAGTTTAACATATCCAAAATTTTCACAACCTCTTCAAAAAAATAATAATATATCTTTTCTGATGTGCACTTCAATCAAAGTAAGAGGAGTGGAAAAAGAGGAAGCCAATAATTTTGAGTTATACTTTAAATCCTCATTTTATCTATTAGGGTCACAGTGAAAAGGTACCAGTAAAAAAAAAAAAAAAAAAAGGTTGGATTGGTTAAAAAAAAGATTAGAAAAAAATTAAGGTGGAAGAAATCCAATTATTTTCTAAGTAAGAAGAAAGAGAAGATGATGATGGCCATTCAGACTGTGAAAATTAACTTCCTCCAGGCTCCAGGCTTCGAAGTAACTTGAGTTTAAATGATGATACAACACGGAAAATTATTAGTTTTTTCGACATTTCTACATGTTCTGAAGTGGGAGAATGCAGCACAATGGTATTAGACAGCTTCAGTTTGTGTGTGTGTGCTTCAACTTTTTACTTCATATCAAGCATTTATAAATGTGTACATTTAATTTGTCTATTTTTATAGTAAATTGCATATCATTAGGGCCTTAAAATTCACAGTGGATTCTCAATATTAATGTATGACGAAGTCATCAACCAATTGAGAATCTTGCACTGGTCCGAACACAAAATGGCCTTTTGGGCCACAATAGAGAGGAAGAAATATAGTTTATAACAAAAAGAACAAGTTATAAAGACATTCTCACAGGGTTTTGAAAAGTGAACTTTATAAGCTTTGTCAGTTACTCCCAAAAGGCATACCCCATTTTCATATACAACTAATTTAATCAAGGTGACTTCTCCTTGCTGCCTCTCTCAGGATAAAGGCGAAAGTTGGATTTTCCCTGTGCTCAGAAACCAATACACCTTATGCGAAAATTTCTGCCTGGGGTACTCTCATCATACCCCCTTGTACAAGCTCAGTATGGTAGAGTCTAATCTGTACTGTAGAAAATGGTAACTTTTATGTACTTATAGTATAGCCTTATTTAGGTTCTTCATTCACACAAAAAAAACTCATACTTCTTATACAACTCAAAAACTTTTAACATGGCTCTTTGGGAGTTAAGGCAAACATCACTGCTACTGCAGACACTTGTATTTTGAACTCTATATGTATGTACACACCTCAGAAAATTGATTTAGTCTTGTAGGATTTAGCATAATAATAATGAATTCTATGTTTAAATCATCTATCATTCCATCAGTTCATCATATTGTCATGTTCTGCTTTCCTGTTTCCATTTTGAAAGACCTAGTTTGAGAAAGAGATTATCTATGACAGCCTTTACCATGTGACGAAGAAGAAAGAGAGCAAAAAAAAAGAAAGAAAGAAACAAGTCTGCTGTGTGAGTGGATGTCGTGGTGGGGTTTGTGGCCCTGTACAATTGACTTGGTAAACAGCTGCTTCTCTTACATCAAAGAACCAATCACACAAGGGTAAAGAATGTTTGAGCAAAGACAAGCACACTTCTCTTTCATCCTGACTAACCCTGCTAATGCTGTGCAAAGAATACAAATCTTATAGCTGGTTGAAAAGCCACCAACAATTGCCCTTTTTACACAATAACTGAGAATTTTTATTGACTTACTCTTAGCTGCTTAAGTAGAAATCAAAATTGATTCCTAGATGAAGCAGCATGAGAGCTAATCCCCAGACACATTAGACTGTGATTCATGAAACGAACAATCCCGAGGCCAAGGACATGACCTGACTGATTACAAGCTTGGAATTGATTCATCTAACCATCTAGCAGGTGTGGCAGTCTTTCCCAAAGCAAACCACTTCATTCTACTTTGATCTTTCATAAATTGTACAATATTTGCCCAAGACCCCAATTTGTAGTTTTGACTCAGTACAAACCAGAAAAGTTTGGAAACTTTCTGAAATTTTAAAACATTTATTACTTGAATGTGTCACTTCTTAAGCTAATTCTGCAGATAATGCCAGTAGTTTTTAAGATAAGTTATGATGAGCAACCGTGGTATCCATTCTATACCCATCATCTTCATGGTGCAGTTGGAGTAAATACATGTTCCTCATTGGTTACTCCAAGATTTTGCTCTTACAAAAAAGTATTGATGATGTTAATCCTAAGCATTGCAAGTTTTCAAACGAAATCACTGGAAAGTATTATTGATAAACTTGAAAATAGGCATTATCAACTTTTGGAGTGTTATTCTTAGATGCGTGAGAAAAGTGTAAGAGCAAGAAACTTGATACTACTCATGAAATTCATATTTACTTTATTAATGCGTCTATCTAAACAAGTTGTTGGAGTGACTCTAGACTAATGGTTTGCTTTCTTTACTCAATCTATGTTTCTAAGACCAGGCTGCTCAACAGCATGTTTTAAGTTTTTATGCTTTTTTTATGCGTTTATGCTTTATTAGGATTGGTGCCCTCATGGTGTTTTCATTTTAGGGAGAGTTTATAAAAACCACATGATTACCAAGAGAAAATGACACTTAGAGAAAATGATATTACTGTTGTGACCAACTGAGAGACCTGAGAGTGACTCCAACACCATAAAAGTTAAAAAAAAATGTATTACTTTTAATCAAAGCACCACAAAACCAGTCTGTAAAGATCACGAAGAGGCAGGCTGATGTCAGGGACTGGTGTTCCGAATGATGGCAGGGCTGACAGGTGAGAATCTGACTGCAGGCTGGATCCGGATGGAGATGACTTGGTGAAGTGGCAGGCAGAGTGACGAACGGTCGGTAGGACGAGGATCTTGAAGGGTACAGACAGGTGAATGGCAGACTGAGACCAGGTGGTTCCAGTGAATGAGTTGGCGAAGTTGAAAAGTAAGCATGGATGAGGCGGTGCTCTCAGAATTACTGACTCCAGGACAGAAGAAAAAAACACATAAATCCCCACCAATCAAATAAACAGTCCATAGGTACTGAACCTTGAAGTTGGTGGTATAATCTGACAAAGGATGACTGCATGGACACAGTATTTATGGTTGTTACTTGATCAGCAACAGGTGTACATGAACTGTCCTGACCCGAGGACACACCCATCATCCTGGAAGCTCAGGAAAACAATGAAGCAGACAAAGCAAGGACAAAACACAAAACACACAAAAGAAGCTGTATCATGACAAATACAACGATAGGTTAAGGCTGTCCTGTTCTAAAAGATTTTGTGAATCTTAACAACTTTTCAAAATATAAGATGTTATATAATAAATAGACATTTTGAATTCTAGGGAGTTCTCTACAGCCCACCACACACTAAAAGCACTAGAACCTCAATTGTAAATATGGAAAATTTTGCAAAATCTCTTGTATTTTAACAGAATACAAGTCTGAAAGAAACATTTGGATGATTGGAAACAACAATGACAGTTTTTTTTGTTTTGTTTTGTTTTTTTGTTTTTTTTTACTGAATTCCCAAAGTGAAAAAAAAGGTTAAGAGTAAAGAAAATATTATTTGATAGACACCTAACTATTTCCTCTCAGATCCTGTGCAAAACATTTAAACAGAACTTTGTGCAAAATTTGAAGTATAGGTTATATTTAGGAATTATTTTAAAGATCTACATGAAAATGTTTGAAGTCCCCCACTATTTTTAATCTGTACTCAGCAAAAGTGAGCTAAAACATCTGAGACAGAAACTTTAATAAACCAGGTTTTAAAAAAAAGGAAAAGAAAGTTTGCCAATTATCTGTGGAGTCCACATCATTTGTTTGACACCACCAGTAAGACAGCAGAGAGAGAGAGAGACAGTAGTCATGGTAAGCTAAAGAACTTCAGACATACTCTGAAAAGAGCGGTATGTATCAAAGCAAGAAAATGGGAGGTAGAGCAGAGAACGAATGTATTTCAGAGTGTTAAAGTGTGAAATGTGTCATTGAAAGAAGAAATTGCAATATTCAAAGAACCAAGCAGAGCTGGCATTAAACAGAAGTTTAATGCCCAGGAAAATGGGAAATGATACAGCATGCCTTATCCCAGAAATCCCTCTGTCACCTCTCCCCGTTTTTTACATTTAATAAAGTAGGATTGAACAGAGTGATAGACAGCATGCCAGTGATCACATAAAATAAATAAACCTTATGAATATATTCATAGGTATGCAAGTTTTTAGTTTCTTTGCCTCCTGCCAATGGAAGGTGAATCTTGACTAGATTTCAAATTTCCTTTAACCCTCTGATATAGTTTCACCTCTAGGGACCTTATTAGTCCATGGGTCACTAAGTGGTGCACCCCTAACAGAACAGACGCCTCTGCATTTTCCAAAGCTTGTCTTTATTAATTATCAAGAGATGTCAAGTCCATCTGTCACAGGCAAGAACAGAAAGATCACCCCTCCATCTGACAAATGCTGCTGGCTCACAGTGCTTATGTTTCTGTCTCAAAATATGATATGCTACTTTACAAGAAATGATGAAGGTAAACACTAAAATGCTGAAATAGCCTAATATGTTTTTCAGGATTTAAAGTAGTATATGTTTGATTATATAATTTGTGCTAATAAAACCCATGTACATCTATAAAAACAGGATAGCCCATTACACGTTTCCATTTTACATCAGCAAAGGTTATATATGCCCATAATGACCTATATCTTTCAATTACTCTGTAACTATAGTTTAGGAGAGCAAGAGTTACCTTTGTGTCTGTTGTTTTATCATTTAGACCAGGAAACAGCAGGGCCAGTGATCAGCTATCCGACTCTCCCTCTCTGTCTTACATTGTCTCTGAATATAAATGAAACCTTTACCTCGGCACGCTATCTGAACCCAAGTCCCAACCTGTTTGAGATTTCAAACTTCCTATTTTTTTATATATAAAAAAAAGGATGAAACTTTTTTAAAATGTCTATTTTCTCTTTCTCAGTTTGACCCAACTCTAAACCCTTAGTAGAATAGGTCCTCTATTTGGGCTCTCCTAGTATGTTGTGCTGCAGGGGAAGGATCATCCTCCCCGCTGTAAATACCAGGAGGCTGCAGTCCTCCATTCAGCAGTGCATAGCCAATTGGAACTCTTACCCCATCTTGACATCCTCTTTGCTGTAGGCTGCACAGTCAGCTCCCTTCAATCCCACACACTACGTCCGCTCCCTCATTAGATCCCTGGCTTTCCTTCTGCATGAGTAACAATATGGGACCCATGACTGAAAACATCAGGGCCAAATAAGCTAGCCTTTGACAGTATACTTCTGAGAGGAACTTCCCTTGACAAAGGCCTGAGTTCATGACACTCTTCTCTATGTTTGCCCAAAATTAATGCACTACTATATTCTTGAACATGAAAAATGGGTTTCTGGTTATATTTTAATGTCTGGAAGAGGAATGTTCCCTTTTAACTGAATTTTTCACATCTGATATTGACAATAATGAGAGGAAGTTGAAAAATAGAAAGAAGACCAACAACAAGAGGAAGAATAGAAGACGATGGGCTGGAATGGGCTCTAACATCCTGGGACCCTTAAAAGGAAAAAATATGGATGGATGGATGGATGGATGGATGGATGGACCAATTTAGTAATAAAAATTGAGGGACTATCAGTGAGAGAGTGAAAAATTAATTATTGCTCTGTTGCAGCACCACATTTATTTATTTACATGTACTTATTATGGAGGAAGAGAAATTGAATTTAAAAGGGCAGTTATGAATTGTAACAAAACACTAATGAAAATGTATCTTGAAAGTTTTGTATATCTATTTGAAGAATACAGTCAAAAGAAAACTCCCAGAAAAAGGGCTGGCTTCAGACTGAAAGTCTGAAGCCAGCCTTATTGTAGTTAGAGCCATCATGCTTGTTTTGTTTATCCTTGAAATGTGTCTCAGGCTTGATTGTATTCCACCTGTTACAACCTGAATTGATTGGACAAAGATGAGGGTATACGCCTGCAGTCAGAAGGTCCTACAATTCTCATTACAAGTCAGGACAAAACCAAGGGCCTCAAATATTGTGAAATAAAAGAAGTCTGGAACATCTTGGACTCCTAGATACAGCCGTCTGGTGAAATCAAGTAAGCTGAAGTAAGGCCAGCTATCTGACCAGCACTCCATCAAATAGGCCTTTACAGCATAGTTCTTAGATTGAAGTCCTTTTTCAGTAAAAGGCAAATTACAGTTCACTTCGCAGGCTACAAAAGGGCATTTAAACAACTCTGAGAAGGTGAGGTCTGGTCTGATGAAAGTAAAATTGAACCCTTTGGGATAAACTCCAAGTCTCCGTGTCTCGTTAGCACCAAGCAATGCTTATAACCAAGCAATACAATCCCTAACAAAAAACACAGCACATATAAAAACCTGTCAAGAAGGGTGAAACGTACAGCTGGTTCAAAACAGTGTAGAGGTACCTTAAAAATCAAAGGTTACGTACTTAGCTTGTTGAGGGAATCTTTGCCTTTTATAATTATGAGTCATTTAGTGTTTAAATTATGGGCTGCAGTAGCAATCATATGCATTTAAAATTACATCAACAGTATGTCAATATGAGACAAAACTGGGACAGTTCTGAATATTTTTTAAACCCTCTGTGAATTTCAGAATGTGCATCATAAAGGGATTCTACTGAATGCTATGCCTTCCTAAGTATGGATGGGTAAGTATTTTCCTAACAATGATAAATACAATTTTGGCTTAATTAATTTTTAATTTATATGAAAACAAATAGACCTGAAACATTTAGACATTAAGAATGTCAGCATTTATAAAACATAACCTGATGGAAATTCAGAAGTTCTTTGTTCTTTTTTCTATTTTAAACCTATTTGCATCACCCTAGACACACTTTGTGTCCCCATTAATTCACTTTGTGTTTCATTTATTATTAATTTACTGACCTTAGATCTGCATCTACTTTGTTCCTCCCTATACTTTGCACTTGTCTCTTCATATTAATTGATGTCAGTTATGTGAACTGTTCCCACCACTGAAAGCTTCAAAATGTTTTGCTTGTCCTCTTATGACAGCATTGGTTCTTAAATTCGAAAAGGTCTATCATAAGCAATAGAAAGTGTCTCTTATCTTTCGTAGTCAAGATAGCTGTCACTCTGGGTTCAAACCTGTGCTAATGACCTGCTATTAGATAATTATTAGCAAATATTTGATGGTGGACAAAAAGAATACCTTGAAAAACCTCACTCCTCTGGTGTGAAGTGTTGAAAATCTTTCATCTGTTTAGTTTAGACTTGTTCCACTTCAGCACTAGTTCTCAATAATCATTCTTGCAATGCAAATGGGAGTTAACATGTACAAAGATGGTAAAAAGCAGCCTTAACAGGAGAGGGTGATTTTTATTTTATTTTATGTCATTTTCCTCAATAGCTACAGTATACTTACACTGATTCTGTGGTCCTGTTGAAACATAGTTTTACAATGACAGGAAGGTTAGTTTTGCTGTGCCATCATCTGCAGTGGGCAGTGGTCATCATATTTATGATAGATGGCCAGCATGCCTGCTTTTCCAGCCATCAAGAGAAAACGTAATAACAGACAAATTTCTCTTTGTGACATAGTGGAGGTTTTGCTGGCGATGTTTAAATGCCTCTATGCTGGTAAAATATGTTTTATTGTTTAATTATTTTATTTTTTTGGAATTAAAACATTTTTAAAATTAACCCAGTGGCATGCTCATTTAGAAATGTTAAAGGAACAATGTTTTCTTGGGATGGAGCATTTGAAAGCAGAGCATTTTCCATGTTCGACATCCATATGTGTTTGTTGCACAGTTGATGGAATATAACTGAAACAGAGGAAGACCTCTGAACACAAAATTGTCACATTGTGTGTCATATCGGATACAGGAGAAAAAAAAAGGTCTAACATACAGTATATTAGAACAAGACCCACGTATACAAGAGAAAATGACAGCAAGACAAATAAGAGAAAGTGTAGACATTGCTTGTGCCTCTTTATCCATGTTTAGAACCTGACCTAAACCATTATATTTCCCACTGCAGCCTGGTTCTGTAAAGCAAAAGGTCAGGAGATGCTAAAGCAGGTCTGAATTAAATTGGACACTGAAGCACAGTATGTCATAACAATCTTGAATGGGTACAATTAGTGACAGCATCCCTCATGACTTTCACAGCTCAGAAAAAGTGAAATGAATAAATAAATAATTTAAAGCATAATAAAAGGTCCATTAGATTCAATGGAGGGAAGTTTCCATTGATTTTTTTTTTTTTTTTTACAGTAAATGATGGAAACATAATTCATGGGTTAATGGAAAGTGTTCTTGAATTTATCTTGTTGTAAAGACTGTACAATGTTTTAAGTGGATTCTCAAAGTTCAACACTGTATTGCATCTTTCAGGAGAACTAAAGAAAAGTTAGCCCGACCATTCACTTCTCTGTGTGGAGCTTTTTGTTGTATTCTTTCTACTTTAACATTTTCTAATATTGATTTCCCAACCTGTCAAAGTCTTAGTGACACATTCTACACTTGCCATGATGTTTGATGTCTTTGTGCCCTTTTTCTTCAAAACAAGTGGTCTTTTGATGGTTTCAGACCTGCTGTATTAATGGTTCACATTCAAGTTACCACTACTATTTCCAGGCAGTGAAGCAACTTTGAATGCTTAGCTCGTAAAGATGAAAGCTTTCTTTCATTACATTAGTTAAGCTTCAACTACTTTAGATCAGGCTTTTTGTGTGTGTGTGTGTGTCTGCATAGTTGAAATTTTAGACTTTCACTGAGGCCATAACTTGACAAGTGTAACATGTTGGACAGGCTCTTTAAAGAAGACCTCTATTCCGTTTGTGTTTTCTTGCTTTATTCTTTTAAAATACAGGTGCACAAATTTGTGTGGAGGTAATGGTGATCCAACCTCAACAGGAAATCCAAGTAAAGCACATACCCATATTCTAATGGTTTCTCTTTGCTACTTCTAGCCCTTCAAACTTTTTTTTTCAAAGTGTGACTGAGTGAAATCGGACTTTATTAACCCTGCGAAACCTGAGAGCTAAGAAATGGCAATTTTTCCAGTTTCTGATTGAGAAATCATTTTTAACTCTGTGTCTGTTACCAAGGTAACTTACTGTACAAACTCTTGCTGTTCAGCAGCAGATTCAGCTCACATCATTTCTCTCAACATATCCCCTTCTCTTCTGCCAAGTTTGAAGCTGCCTGTTATGCTGTTCAATTTCCTCAGTCTTTTAGGGCAATTTAATGTGCACAGTGTAACACTCTATTTTCAGAAGCTTACATTCAGAGGGAGCAATTGAAATTCAAATTGAACAACACTTATTTGCTCATAGCTGTCATTACTAACATCACCAGCCTATCATTTGCCATAATCATTCATCAGTTTGACAATAATAGCATTCATCTTTGTATTCAAGTATTACACATGGTGAAGTCATTATCACTTCAAAATAAAATCTAAAGACGCTCTGTTTTTGTTGGACTTTGAGACAAGTTACATTCAGTCCCCATTTTCAAAATATTTCAGTGAAATGAAGATTTCTACATAGGAAAATGTGGATATTTACTCTGTTTTCGTTTTATTGTTAGTTTGATCTATATTTTCTTCTTCAGTTACTGTTTTCCCTGTGACAGCTGAATAAAGCAGGATTTGAATATTTGATAATCTGTCAGATTCCAGCACTTTATCCTCCATTAAGGGAATTTAGGACTACTAAATGATGAATGAGTGGACTATACACAGAACAAAATGTAACAGTGTTAACTCATTGAGTGTTTTATTCGCTTTTCACCACTGTTGTGTTCTTTTAAAGATAAAGGTGGCTTGCATTGCTACATGCAATATGCTAAAATTGGAGGCTTTTTAAATTACCTCTGCAAGCATAGAACCTTTTCCACACACTTGATTGAACCGAAGGTCCAACACACACAAGGTTTTGTTTGCCTATATTGCTAAAATGAAATTCATGGTAAATGGTATACAAATAGGTTAAAAACTCAAAACCTTTTTATATGGTTCATGTGTCCATTTGTGGTTCTGACAAGTGACATGACTGTGCTACAACCCAGACAGCAAGAGTGATGCAGGGTCACAGTAGGTGAAGTTTAAGGATAATCAGGTTGCCAGTTGCCGTTGTTGTGTCATCAAATGAATCATTTAATAGACATGGAGGAGAGAGCATTTTTTATCATGTATATGTATATGTTTGTTTGGACTGGACAGTGCTGAAGAAAAGAAAATATCAAAAAAAAACAAAAAAAAACTTTAGTGTGATGGGGGTGTACAAGCCCTTAAATATCTATGACAATGATTTGATAAAACTTTCAGAAGAAAACCGGCTAGCTCTGCAAATTACATTTCAAACTTATATTTACCGAGTTAGATAACCCCAACTAGGAACTAGTGTATAGAGTTGAAGGGTGGACTTGGTCCTCTTCCAACCAGGTCAGTGGCTTGGACTCCATCACATATCCATGGGTAGGACACTGAACCCCAAAGTGACCTCTGCAGTACTAATCATGGTATGAATGCAAAAAGCCAAAGCACTGCTGTAAACAGATTAAATATAATATATTCACTGTGGAGTGAGTGTCTTTTTGTGTGAAGAGCTAAATGTTAAGAGAGAAACATTCTAAAGCACTTTGGAGAACCTGGATAAGGTTGAAACTGCGTCAGAAGTCATTAATTGCTGATAGCATGACGTACCCTGTCAAATTAACAATATTGTATCAAGAAAAGAGTTAAAAATAGTCACCTTAAGCAATTATTCAGTTGTTCTATGATGTATCAATTAGTAAATTACAGTGTAAACTGGAACTTTGGGGTTCATGTCCCCAGTGTCAAAAGCCTACACTCTTGTAAAGACATGTTTAATAGTAGATTTTTAGCGCTATTCTGAGACTACTTCCAAAATTATAAAACATAATGATCTATTGGTATCTAGGACAATTATTTGCCTCTATGGCAAATAATTTTGAAAAAATAAGGAGTTTTGTTTTGCTGAGAAAAGAAAACTAGTTCTACAAATTCCTAAAATCTGAATAAGATACTTCTAAAAGGTGAAGTAAACTTAAATTTTAAAGGAGACTTGGTTCTTGCCCTTACTGAAAAGGACTAAACCCTGCTTATTCATTTTAATTTAGCATGAGAAAATTTGTTTGGACTCCTGTAATTTATCGCTGATAGGCCAGTCATTAATCATTCACTAAAATAATCAGCTTAAGGGCTAACTCGAGGCAAAAATAAATATAATGAAGGTTTAAATTGTTTCAACTACTAGCTGCAATATTTCCATAGCTAAAAAAACTCATTCAGTCAGCACCTAATAATTTGTGCTATAAGCGTCCTTACATATGTGCTTTGAGTTTCTACTTAGCTATTTACTGCAAATTAATTTGTATTCTTTGCAATATCACTGAAGCAACAATACACCCACCATGAATAATTCATGTTCTGCAGGACAATCAGTAAGAGGAATTAATGCAACTGTGGCACAGCCCCCAAAGTAGCAGTTCATCGTGTGCATTTGATTAAATATTATGTGTATAGACATTGCCGTGCTCAAAAATAACAGACACAGGGACAAATATCCATAAGTTTTTTACTGACTCCCTCAAAAAAAAAAATCCACATCGGGACTAGAAATAGTAACACAGAGCCTTGACCTCTTCATGATGCCTGGTGAGTAACTATTAGGGCATCATGGCCTCCTGAGATTGGTTCCAGCAGTGAGGTGAGTAGGCCAAGAGTGAGTCATCCAAGTCTCCACTGCTTCAGTGCAGGGGGGTGCATTTTAGAAATGTTCAGAGGCATCCTACAGCAGGTGTGTTCCCAAAGGGGTGAATGGAGGTCTTTAGAGGGATTCTCCACACAATGTTCAGCATGTCTGATCTCAGCATGGGGACCTTGTCTTAACATGTGTCTGTCTGCAGGGGACACAGGCAGGGAGGATGGAAAAGAGCAAACTCAAACCTTTTGCTATGCTAATAGTCTTGTACGGTCACAAAGGGAGCCAACCCACTAGTGATAATCCTGAGATGTCACAGACCACCCAGCTCGTCATATTACCATGCAGTCATCCTCTGGGTAAGGATGGGGCACTGGGAGTGTCTGGTAAAAGGCAACATAATCAATCAAAGCAGGCAGCCTGACATTCAGCATAGCAGAACATTTCAAAGGGGAAATCACAGCCACAGCAGTTTTCTTCTCAATTTGTCTCTGGTGTGGATTTGGACACACCAAGCTCACTGTTCAGTTTCCATCAATAGCCTGCCCTTACCTGTGAAGGGTCCTCTATTTCCCAATGCTCAGTGTTTAAG
>JAOWBL010000004.1:12673380-12693777 GCA_028564865.1 Zenarchopterus dispar
GCTCACTGTTCAGTTTCCATCAATAGCCTGCCCTTACCTGTGAAGGGTCCTCTATTTCCCAATGCTCAGTGTTTAAGCTTTGACTGCAGTTACATGGACCATGAGTTCTGTGTTAAATGGAATAACTCGCACAATGTGATCTGAAGAAAAATATGACTCATTATGTCCGAGGGAGTGATCAAATTATCAAATACTTCATTATTAGTTTACTATTACTTTTCTATTCCCAAACCAAATGGTACAAGAGGAAATAAAATAATGGTACTGATCTACTTGTTTTATCTGTCTGAAATACAAAACACACACAAAAAAGTGTCAGTCAAGGTAAGACTCAAGCTTTATGAGCTTATTGGAACTTTGAGATATCAGGGGTAGGGGTTCGGAGGTGGAAGCAAAACACTGAAATGAGTACTCTTCAGCACTGTGATGCTGCACAGAACTTAATTATAGCTGTAAGAACGTGTTTTTAGGGAGCACATCATTTGAAAAAGAAATTTTCTGACATGGAACTGGAAATGTTGGTGTTTCTTGCTATTAAAGTGATTATTTTTAAAGCTTACCACTTGTGACACACTAAAATCATGCATCTGGGAGCCTACTCTTTTTCCCAGCATTCCGTCCCTTTAAAAAAAATTAACTTAAGTTTCTGCTTCCCTTTTGTTTTCAAACAAGAAACACAAGAACCCTTTTCCCTCTCCTTCTTCTTTCCTGTGTCCTTCCATTTTGGTTTCAGTTTTTCAGACTTTTTTCTCTCCTTATTTTAAAAACCAAAGAATAAATGAGGCATGGATACAAATTAAACCTCAAGTTTGCTACCAAACTTGCATGCATTGTCTAAATGCACTTTACTTGATTTTGAGGCTGCGGTAGAGGCTCCAGGGTTATTGATTTACCAGCGTGTGTGTTTGGCAACAGGGCATAAGGGGAGATGGTGTCCCACACCTGAGTACGTACACAACACTATCATAACCATGTATGAACATGATTCAATGATTATATGAGGTCATAGTTCATATATTTTGGAGCACAGTCATTGGGAAAAACATTGTACTGGGACACATGCACCAGCTGGCTGAGCTCAGAGATAATGGTGATGGATGGTTGATGTAAACTTTGACTTAGCGCGAGCTGCTTGACAAAAAGCTACCAGACAAATTAAATGATGCAGTTCACTGATTAAGATACAATATGTCACAATGTCGGCACTGTGTGGCCCTCTAATGGACTGGTGACCTCTTCATTTTGTACCCCTCTTTTCACTTTTTGACTGCTGGGATAAGGTCCTATAGTACTCCAAGGATAAAGTTGGAATAGAAAATGAATGAATGTCCTCATGTCTCTTTACCAGTTTCAGTGCTGTCCTCAAGCCTTCAGCTGTTACTTGTGCTTTTGTCTTTAACCTATTTTCTTCTGTGCCTGAATCATTGGTGTCATCACACCTGGATCTGCACTTTTAGGAAGAGCTAAACTGTCTCCTTCGATAGATCATTTGTTTTACCGTCAGACTGATATATGCCTAGTATTTGACATGATTTTTTTCCCTTTCCAGCCTTATACAAATCATCCACTTGATTGTATGTCTTCAAAGGGAATGCTTACATGAGCAGACACTTCTTGTGAATAGCAGATTTGAAATATTTGTGTTTTTTTTAATCAGCCAAAGCATCTCCAAACCCTACCTCCAAACTAATTTCTTTAATTTAACATGGTATTCTACTTCTGGGAATTAGTTTTCACTGAAGTAACTTATCTGGGAGTTTATTTATTATTCCTCTGGTATTTCAAATGGGTTTAATGGGTGTGCTAAATTAAGATTAAAAAAAATATTTATCAGCTTATGTTTGTCTGTAACTGTGTCTTAGATGAACATCAAATCATTTTTTTTAAATATTAACAATATTAATAATTCCAGAGTGTTCACATAATTTTGTTTAGGCTTCAGATTTATTTATTTTTTATGTCTGTCTCTTGGTTGACAGAACACAAAGAAAGGAGGAAAGGAGAGAGATGATAAGGAGGAAGCAGGTCAAGGTGGTCCGGTAGAGGAATGTCAAAGCAGCTCCTGTTTCACCCACTTTCAGTCATCTGCATGTTCAAAAAACTCAGAACCATTTTGAAGTGATGTTGTAAATTGTACATTGTATTTGGCAGAGTTGATGTGCTTTTTAAAGCATATATAGCCTGGAGGACAGAGAAAAGTTAAATAAAAGGGATTTGTCCCTGAGCATAGCTTTACTAATGATAACTAAAGCATCCTTAAATCTATTTGTATATTCAAAGAAATGGAGAAAAACTGTACACAAATAAAGAGAGGGAAAACGATGTCCAGATTTCTTGATGAATTTAAAATAGGTTTTAGTCTTTTTTTTCACCAAAAGTTGATACTATATCTACTAATCTCAAAAAAGTATGTGACATCATATCCTTATCAGTATTCCTCATTCTTTCTCACAATGTGGAAGGTCACATTTCAGGAAAAATCACAGGCTTTGGGTGTCTGTTCAGCAACTGATATTTTCAGACTGTGTTGGTACTATATGATTTTTGTAGTCTTATCAGATCATTGACATCTGTTACCACAACTCCATCAAATCAGATTCTTTCTCACAATCTCATGAAACTTAGTTTCTTCTATGTTTTACTTCTTTTTAAGAAATTATACTGATTTGCCATATTACATGATGTATTTATATACATTATTTCAAGTTGGTCAAATTGGTGAGTAAGCTGAGAAAATCATGGGATTTCTGATGCTGCTTGATATCTTTTTCTTCCTGACTTTGGTAGTAAGACAGTTCTGTCTTTATTCTCTGCCTGTGTCTCACTGTCAGATGTACGACCCTCTTTCTGAGCTATGATGGATTTTTTTTTTTTTTTTTGTCTAAAACAGCTGTAATTGCACAGTGTGAACCCAGCATTAGATGTAAAAAAAAAAAAAAAAAAAAAGAAAAAGAAAGAAAAAAAACATGGGTGGAGAAGGGGGGGCAACTTTCCAAGTATTAACTTTAATTGTGATAAACAACCCTTCCTCATCTATACTTACAAAGTCTGAAAGTACTTTTAATGGATGGGCAGGTCCATCCCAAATGTTCTGCCTTTGAAACAACTATGTAATTTATATATACTTATTACAGCTGAAAATATATAGCATAAATGAGATTTTTTAATAAATAAGAAACACACACTTTTTATTGCTAAATCACCTGGGGAAATAAAGGTATACCTATTTTAAACTTAGATTCTAGAGCCTCGGCAGCTACATAGCAGTTGTTCTTTTCAGCTCTTTTAGAGAAAGGATACAGAGAAAATAAAAAAGAAAAGAAACAAACATGTTATATTACAAACGTATGCAATATATCAAGTTATAAATATGCAGGCATCAAAAATGGCTCTGCTCTGATTGCATGTTTGCCCATGTGTTTGTTTAGAAACCTCGGGCTTTCCTTGTTCTGTCCTCGCCTGAACTGACAGCTGTTCTGCCCAGCAGGACCCCGAGGCAGAACACGAGCTTCCATCTGATGTCAGTTTGTCTGGTGTCAACAGGGCAAGGCGCTTTGTTTTCCCATCAGCACCCTCACCTCTGAGGCAAGAGATCATCTTCGGTAGGGCAGAAATGCAGCGCCAAGAGGAGACATAGTGTCTGTTGAGAGTCATACACGACAAGTTTAACAAGTCCACGAGTACTGTCATATAGCTCTTCAGCTTACCGGGCAGGAAAAAAAAAGTCTATTTCCAGTACGAAGACATTGCCACTGACTGCTGGGATTAATGAATCTCACTGACTGAGAGTGTCGGTGTACTTGTCAGTGACACTGTCCAGGGAGGAAACGTTTCTGCCAAGCGGCACAATTCAGACACATAACTCATCTTTCAATTACACTCAAGCTATCCTCAGCTTCCTCATACTTTTACAATGAGGATTGTATTTAAAATAGCTGAAATGAGCACAGAATAGTAAAATGGATGATTTTACCTCATAATCACAGATGTTGACTTTCCTGTTTCTTTTCACTTAGAAAAAAAAACCCTTCTTCTGTCTCTCTCTTTTTTTTAAAAACTTGCCTCTAATACTCAGGACTGTCCTCCTATGAGTCTTGTGGTGCTGGTCCAGCCATGTTCTTCCCACGTTACCCTAATGTCATATAAAGCAAGACCAACGTCTCCTGGTTTGCTAATAATACATGACACTACACTGCAGAGAAATAAATAAAACAAATAACACAAAAATTTATTGCATAACACTATACAGTGTGATGGAGGCTTAAATGGCTAAATAACTGAGCAGTACGTTGTAAATTAAAGGGAAGGCTGAATTTCAACACCAAGGCCAGCTTCCTGAACTAAAATTGGGAATCATCCAAGGACAAGGATTATTTAAATGAATGCAGTTTTGCAGTGGTGTGGCAATCACCAAGCAAGAAAACCTGCATTAACTCATGACTAATAATCAAGCTGCTGCTTTCTGTGGAGAATTTGTCTACTCAGATTCAAAATTTAAAAAAAAAAAAAAAGTCTAAAAGCAACAGTGGCAGGAAAAGAGCTTATGCATTACTAATATGGTCAATGCAATGACCACTTTAATTTTTTTTTTTTTTTCAGAAACTAAAAGCACTGCTGGAATAGAAACAGGTAGCAAAACAAATTGACTAACAGGGAAAACGGAAAACAAGACAACTGCCATTTCTCAATTTGTATAGTTGTCTGTACTTGTTTTCTCGTGAAACGTCATCAGCTGCAGCCACGGTATTGCTCCAGTTCTTAAGTTTGCATCTCAAGTAATTGCGGAAGAGAAATTAATAAAAATTAGCTTTTTCATTGTCGTTCATGTTATGATTCACTTCCACTTAACTTTATTTATAACATGGCGAAAGTGCAAAAGAGTATAACCCATGAAAAAAACATAGTATGGTAATAAACACTTTTAGCAGGAGCAGACCATGGCCCATTCTCATTCATATCAATGTTTAGAGCTCCTTCTTTATGTTCATTTAAACTCTAGACATTTTTCAATACTGCGATGGATTGGTGACCTGTCCAGGGTGTACCTCTGCCTATCGCCTGCAATGGGCTGGTCAGCTGGTCTTTGTGGCCCCATGGATTGGGCACGGGAGTTTGGGGGAGACTCGGTTGGAGCTATTGGTTGCCCCTGGGTACAGGCTACGGGCCCCATCAGTGGCTGCACGGTCTTTGTGGGATTGGGGTGATGTGGGTGCCTCCTGGGCTGGTCTCCCTGCCTGGATGAGGAGCCAGCTGGGGGTTACACACTCTTGGGGGATCCCGGGCTGCCAGGGAGGGGGGTTGAGTCATTGGCAGGTGATAACGACAATAACTACCCTTGTAATTGTTGGTGGTACTTGTACTAATTATAATATAATATAATAATATAATATGATATAATATAATATAATATAATATAATATAATATAATATAATATAATAATGATGTTAGGATTAACATTCTTACTGACCATAGGGTTATTGCTGCTGTTCTGTCTCTTTTGTCACTATTATTATTATTATTATATGTGCTTTATTTGCAGGAATACATACTGCTCCTTCTCCATGTTTATATGTAGATGGTCAGTTGTGGATATATGTCTGTATACATGTACTAGTATGTAACTGGTTGCCTATATGTTTATAAGTGAATGTGCGTACTTGTATGTATGTTTGTGTATGTATACACACACATTCAAAATGTGTATAAACTTACACGCATTCCCTTCTCTCTCTCTCTCTCTCTCTTACACACACACACACACCATTTTCTTTTTGCCCCTTTTCTTTTCTTTTATATCTATTTGTCTTTTTCTATCATGTCTGTCTCCTAATGTAATGCATCTCATCATGAAGACACATACAAACACTACAGTGATTACTACACTACACACACTGTACCTATCACTGTTTTGTCTTTTTATCAGAAAAATTTTTAAAAAAAAGGAATGTGGGGTCTTAAGACAGCAGAAATATGTCCTTAGGTTTTTGTATATGTTCTTAAGTTTTGTGTACTTGTAAGCCCTGCTTAATGTCAGGATCCCTGTTTTTTGCTTCTTGTGTCTTTTGTCTCCCCCTCTCTCTTGTGTCTCTGTGTTTGTTTTTTTGGAGCTGAGTGGAAAGTTTGGTGTTCCTGGTCTGCATCTTCCACAAGTCCCACCTCCTACCCACCTGCAGCCAATTCCTCAATCAAGACTCACACCTGCAGGAGCATGAAAGCCTGGTTCATTTCTCCACTCACTGCCAGATTTCCCGCCAGAACCCATCGTGACTTTGCATTCAGGTCCAGCGCATTGCTGCCTTTGGTTCAGATCCAGCCTCACTCCAGTCTCCAGCTCTTCTCCTGCCTTCTACTGCCTGAAATAAACCGGACTTTATATTGGCTACTGTCTGCTGTCGTCTGATCCACCAGATCCAGTCATTACAACACTTAATGACTGAAATACCTTTTATCACATGTCCTGATACAGAAACCCAATTTTCTTCTCACTGTAGATCTTGATAGAGACGGGCCTCCACAGGACAATACATGGCAAGACTGTAAGACAAAAACTTCACTATTTAAACTGATGTATGTAAATTCTGCTTTAGCTGAATCGCCCATTTGTGTCTGGAGTTTTATATTTTCAACTACATTCTAAAATAGGAACTCTCACTCAAACAATTTCTTACACATAATTTCATTTATAACAGAGTATATATGTATAAAATAATTAGAAATGTTGTTAATCTACCCTAAAAAACAGAAAATAGAAGAAAAAAAAACAACACAAGCATTAGTATAAATAGAATTTGTTGTCTTATTGCTTTTTCATCCAACATCTAAAACAAGCAGGACACTGGCCTTTGAGCACCGACTATGTGCACCCCAGTTATGAGCCCGATATCATAAAAGACTGATCATGCATCCTTAAAGCTGTAAAATAGAAGTGAAAAACTTAAACAATGTGGAAATAAAGAAGTAGCTTGTCTGACATGGAAACACATAGAATCACAGCAAATCGCAGTGTGAGATGTGACAGGAGGACAAACCGGCCTCAACCATCAGAGAAACCTTTTCTGGAATTCTGCAGCACTTGTGGACAACTAAATATAACACTTAGAAAGTATACATTAAATAAAAATATGGTTTAGATATTGCTAAGTCACATCGGTTTGTACTAACCAAAGTTTCAGTGATACGTTACATTTATATTTAAAAAACTGGATTAGGGAACCACTTGCTCACTGCAAATTAAGATAAGATAGGATAATACTTTATTTTCAAACAGGTCAGATTTTTTTCTAATGTCCACAATAGCAGCTCCAAGAGAGCGTAAACATTTCGCACTGGCACATACATAAACACACATAAGACAACAATGATACATATTAGTGCACAAAGTTAGAAAAAATACAAATAGTCACAAAACAATCAGAGTACAAACATACAAATACAAAAAAACAGGACAACAAGACATTAACATGCAAAACTGCAGTTTTGTCCCTTCACCTTGGCCTTGATCTTAAATTGCGTTTTGTGTTAATCATAAAAATCGATTGCCATACAAAGGAATTCTTAAGCTTGATCTTGTTAAAAGGGGGTACTATAAATCTACAGTTTGATGGTAATATTTGAAACTCTTTGTTTAAAACATTATTATGATTTAGGATTTTGTTGTTAGCCAGGCTTAACATGTTCTTATAGGAGGCTGTTTCATAGTTTCTGTAGGGGTCGTTTCATAATCTTTGAGCAGATGTTTGTTCTGCTGTGACAATATAACTTTTGATATTTCAGACAGATCCTTGTACCATACAATATTGCAGTACTGTAGGATGCTTATTATGATCGAAGTGAAGAAGAGAAGTAGTTGTCTGCTCACCCCAAAGGATCTGAGGCAGCAGAGAATATAAATTCTCTGCCTTGTCTTTTTACAGATACGATCTATGTCGTCTTTCCAGCTTATTAGGTTATCTACCCACACTTCCAAATATTTGTAGGAGGACACTTGTCCGATATTTTCCATCTGGACTTGACAGGGGGATCTATGAGAGTTGGGTGGTGATCCAAATTAAATTTCCTCAGCTTTCTCAGTGGCTAGTGGTAGCCTAGTGGTTACAGAGGTGGGCTTGGGCGTGGAGGACCCAGGTTCAACCCCCTGGGTTAATGATACAAGGAGACATCTAAAATGTGCAGGACAGAGGGTCTTTAGGACCAGGGTGACCTACCCCTATTCTAGGTCATGAATGTCATTCCACTCTAGCACTTTATTTACCCCCTGCTGGTGTATCTCAGTACTGACCAAATTTCTGTTTGTGTCATCAGTGTATTTTATAATTTACTGATTCGGTGTATCTATTTGTCAATTTTCAGTATAAAGAGCAAACAATGCTGCTGAACTAACACTGCCTTGAGGTGCTTCTACATTGGTTGTAATGGCAGATTAGAGTGTTTTATTCACTTTAATAAGCTGGATTCGATCACTAAGGAAGGATGCATACCAGTGGATTAGAAAGGGATTTATTTTTGGCTCTAAGAGATGTGATTGTATTTTATTGAATGCTAATTTAAAATCTAGAACTGGCACTCTATCATATGTCTTTTGTTTGTCCAAGTATTTTGAAATATGAACCAGTGTGATGACAAAATCTTCTGTTCTATATCCTTGTTTATAAGCAAATTGATAAGGATCCGATTGGTCTTTCATGGCATTAACCAGATGCTGAAGTCAAATTTTTTCTAACGATTTCATGACTACTGAAGTTAATTATTTGCCTAAAGTCTTTATTTTTCTTTGGACAAAGAACCTTTGGCACGGGACTAATATAGGAAGTTTCCCATATTGAGGGGACAATATGTATATTTATAAATGTCTGAAAAACTGGTTTGCCAGGCTGGGGCCAGTTCAGAGGAAGTTCTTTAAAAGATGCATATTACATTCATCCAGTCCTGTTGCTATCTTTGGATTTGTTCACTGAAAACCTTTCCTTACATCTTCAATGTTGATAATAATTATACCTGTTTGATCTGTCAACCTTAACAGTTTTGAAGATGTCCGTACACTTGGATGAGTTAGTTCTTAACTCAAATATTGAAAAGAAATTATTTAAACCATTGGCAAAATAAACTTCATTCCCAGTAACAACAGGTTGGCCATGCTAGTCATGCCAAACATCAACTGGAATATGGTTGGTTGTTTTGTTTAAAAGCATCCTCCAAATGCTGTTTGTGTATCAACTTGGCATTTTTCAGTTTAGTCCATCACTTTTTCTCAGTTTCTTTGAGTAATATATTGTCCTTGTTTATAAATCTGGCTTTTCTTGTGTTTATTATGTTTTTAAATGCATTTGTAGTATAGGATTTATTATTGGGGTAATTTTTAACCTCCTCTTTTGGAACAATCAGTCGGAAATAGAAATGTATATAGTCATTTATTATAACAGTTGTCTTGTCTAATAGACCCTGATGAAAGACTTCCCATTTTATCAGATCAAAGCAGACCTTCAGTTGTTCTTTACCTTCATCTGTCCAAATCCTGATCGACGTTTTTACTGGTGTATTACTCCTAAGTTTAGTTGTATAAATTGGAACCATATGCACAACGTTATGATGGCGTCTCCGTGTCTCACAACACACATTGTCGTGTATTAACATCTTCATGTTACATAAAAAGAGAAATTTTGAGTTTACTTTTGATTTAGATTGTGGTGATCACTTTATGGCCTAATATATGTGGGAAAATTATGTTACATACAGTTTTCTTTCGTTATTAGAATATAAATTATGTGTTCAAATATGAAGGTTTTTTTTTTTTGTTTTGTTTTTCTAACCCCTCTTGACTTAAGAAGATCTAGGGGAACATATTATGGTGTGTAAAGGCCATTTTCACTACTTTATAGTTGGGTTTTGTCAACTGACAGAATTTACTTGACAGTACACACATTTTCATGACAGGTCAGACGTGTGTGGTAGTACCTACAAATCCTTGCAAAGTTGATTTTTTTTAGACATCCGGATATATGCATGGACAATGGAGTACACAAGTTTTTTGCACATTGCCCTTTTTGTACATGAGCCCCCTGGTCTGAAAAGCATTTTTTCTGTATGCAAATGAAACGTGTTTGACAGAAGGAGAGGAAAAGTGTGGTAAAATGTAAGCAATTTTTTTCTTATATCAATGTGCACCAACACCCAGAGTAGACTCAAATAAAATGAAAAAGCATTAGCCTAACAAACAAAATTATGGGCTTCTCAGCTTTTTTTGTTAAGATTTTTATTGATTTTATTTGAGTGTTTGGATACTCACAGCTTTCTTTTTGAACTGGCGTTCAGTTTACTGATAAACAAACTGACAATCATCCATATGGTAATGTTGTTTTTATATTTGAAATGAGACAAATCGATCAATGTTTTTGAAGTTAAAGGCTCTTGATCTCTTTTTATCTTAATTTCACTTTTTTCTTCAAGTTGAAGGTCATTATTTGCAATTTTGTTCAACTTTTATTTTGCTTTAGACTTTGATGGTTAGATTCAAATTCCTTTTTTAGAGTTGTTGTTGCTCCTTAAGAAAATAGGAATTAAAAAATATAATTAGCAGGGTTTTTTTTTTTCAAATTTTTGTCACTAAAATAAGCGGTGCATAATGTGCTGCAGGAGGCATTATGGTGGCACACCAAAAGTCATGTATACTCTTGGCACAGCTACATCATTTCACACTACACACCATTATGAAGGAACCTTGCAGTAAAGAGAATCATAGTTCAGACATTCATTCCTCCAATGTGTGGATTGTGGCACTCACTGATAATGGAAACACAATTTTTTGCTCTCTATTCACAGTTTAATAATAACAAATGCCACATTATTCTGTTCACTGTGACAGTTCATTTTGGCATGTAAAATTATGTCTTTGTGATGTCAGACCAGCGTAGGATATGTTAATGTAGGAAATCCTATATGGGGGCTTTCTCCTTAATGGCACCAACATAGTCATTAAAGTCCACCCACGACTCAGTTTAGTCTTTATCCTCCAGGTCTAATGACTACTCTGTGGTCATTTATCAGTCAGCAAGTGTTACAAAGAAAATATAAGGACAGGAAGGGATGACTCTGGGCATAGGTGAATTTTTTATTTCCTTTTTTCTCTTTTCTTCCAACGGGGGGGGGGCAAAAATTTTATTGATGCCAACATATAAAACCTCATTATGGTAATTAAGATGCAATCTGATGCAATAAAATGTATTAAAGGTAATCTTTTAAGAAAAAATTACTTTTTTGTGTTTGAGAGGCTATATTTAGATGAATGAAGGGACTAATGAATCAAACCCTTTGTTTTGTGTGTCACTCCATCAGACTTCATCAAACCAGCTGCTATGAACAGAGATGGAAAAACATGGTTTATAAAGGGAGCTGTTGTGCTATATCTGGACTATTTTGACCAAAATATTAACTAAGACCTCAGAAAAAACTTAAAAAGACTGAAATCTATGCACCCCACAGTGTGTTTGGGTTATAACTAGAAAAAAAAAAAAATAGGCACAGTATGTTTTGACCTTTAACGTCATTTTGTGATACATCATTACTTTTATTGGAGACTCTGGTGCTCTGTTCATATGATTTAAGTAAAAATAAGTAAATATTTATCTCAGAAGCCTTTTGTCAACTTTTAAAACCTAGAAATGTGCACAGACAAATTTAATCATACCAAACTTGATTATATAATAATATTTTGAAAAATGCATTGTGTAAATCTGAAAATGTTTATTTAAAATGTAACTAAAATGTAATTCAACTTTTGATTTGAAAACAAAAAAAATGAAAGTTAACATTTGAAACACTTGAATTGTGTTACTTTTTTGCTACCTGTTTACTTTACTTTAGCATTATTGCTACTTGTAGTCATGTGAAACAGCATAAGCCCACTAGTAGAAAAGCTTAGTGTCAAGACTTCTTTCATGTATGATCATGCAGGAGTAAAGACAAATGGTTTCATGGAATAACATTTCACATGTGTTTTCTGTTTCAATAATCATTTGAGTTTCAATTGATCAGCAAATGCAGAGCAGTGCAGATAGTTACCATGTACAAATACTACCTCAAGGGTTGGTGTTTTGTCCTCCAAAGAGGCCCCAAATTTAAATGATCAATCAGACTATGACAGATTTGATTCATTTCCAGATTATATGACGTTACGTTATCCCGGCTTCTGCAAAGCAACCCCACAACCCAGTGTGATTATATAAAATTGATGCAGCTACATACCATCTGGCGTAAATCGAGAATGTTCTTGATTTAACTTCTTTTCTGTTTCATAGCAACTTGAATAGTAAAAAAAAAAAAAAAAAAAAAAAAGAGACAGCACATGCATTTGTCACGCTGTGTACAGGCAGTGTTCTTGCCACCTTCCATTCCACGATGCATTTGGTAATGTACACGCAAAGACTTAATGTACATATATTGGCACCACAAGCTTAGTAAGGAGGGTCATCTACATGCAAATGTGTAATCAGACAAGATGGTAACAATTTTGGTGCCAACAACTATAGTGGGTGGCAAGTAGAATTGAAGAAGGTTGCACTGTGTCAGAAATCAATGACACATCACTTACCAAATGTGTACTGTATCCAGTTAGGTGCACATTTCATGGAGAGTAAATAATTTTCCTTTGGTATACATTTGCCAACTGTTTTGTTGATATTTTGTTCTACACACTACATGAATGTATTTCTTGTATTTATGGAGATAAATATTTATATGTCATGATGTACAGTGCTGATAAAATTTTATCTGCTTCAACATTCATATTCTGTGCAATTGGAATAAGGTTTAGGAGTAAGGTCAGGTTATCAACTTGGGCACAACACCTAACAAAAGAGTGGAGGCACAAAACGGGCTAAAATGAAGTAGTTCAGTGTTGCCATATACTCAAAACCAAAATATCGCACAGTGAACCCGAACCTATTGCATTTCCGCTAAAATTATGATACGCTACAATAACAATGAGTGAGTAACGAGTTTGCTGAAAACATGAAGCTAAGGAGACGTGTCTGTATGAAAGAGAAAGTGAGGATAAAATAAAAATGTGACTTAAAACACCAGCTCAATTACAAACAAATGAATCTGATATATATGATTCCTAATTGGACTAATAGTGACTAACAGTTGTGTAGAAATACTCACTTTTTGAGAGGGATTGTGTGTAATTTTTCAGGTATCATTCGACTGTCAGAACGTTGCAGTACATTATACAAACCTCCTACCACTCACCATCTGCAGGTATTAGCAAGGGTCAGCTCAAAGGTTAACTTGACCTTCAGGGTGCTTAGACTACTCGCACAAAATATCCATTCACACACCTAAACCAGCACCTGAAGCTTTCTGTTCGGATTGAAAATAAGAGGGTAAGCCCACTTAGGCAGCTTTGTGAGGAAAAAAACAAAAACAAAAACTGCTGTCTCATTAATAGACAAACTCCTTTCTCTGTACAGGGAGCTTAGCTTCCAACACTTGGATCCATAAGCTGTTTTAAAAAAAATCTCTTTAATACCTTCACTTCTTAAGCATCTGCTTTGTGACAGAATTTCCACAACAATGTTTTTCTTTAATTTGTTGTGAAGAATCATGAATGCCGGAGGAAAAACGCTAATCTTAGTGATCATCTCAGGATTTGGAGTACCATAACGCAAGGAGCATCCACCGAGCTCGTGACAGTTCTTCTCTGATTTTATTTTTCACAAATGCCACTGTTGGAGCCATTTTAATGTGAAACTTTGAAAAAAGATATTTCCCTCCACAACTAAATATAAATAAACACTAAAGACAATCTGCAAACGCAAATAAGCTGAACAAATGAAAGCGGTAAGAACTCACTTGGTGAGCTGAAAACACTGTGTTCCATTCCCCTTAGGTGCTCTATACTTCAGAGGCATAATCTATTTTCAACCATTGGGTTTAGGCTCATGTGGCCTGTGAGGCCTCCATCACCTTCATCTGTAAACATTACAAAGAACACAAAAGATCAAGTGAGGTTCCATTATCATCATCATCCCTGCTAGTGTCATGCAGACAGATGTTTTTCTTTACAAGAGAATTAGCAGTAAATCAGATGGAACATAAGCACATAAATGAATGAAACTGTGAACACTGTTTAGACGTAAATATCTGGTAAGGCATATCCCATTCGTGACACAAGATGCGTACTGAGAAGAGCATTTGATTCATTTCAGTGTATGTTAATTTTAGAATCATGATATTAGTTTTTACTGTGTCACATCACAGTGAACCCAGCATCACAAATAATTAAGTACAAGAAAATGGGATTTAATGTACAGTGTTACAGGGTTAATCTATCCTCTAAAATAAATGTAAAAGTAGATCCTTTTTGGAAGTGAGATACTAGCCAAAGAATTTAAATACATAAAGTTTTTTTCTCAAAGGCTGACCACCACTGCTTGGCCCAAGGCTGTGTGTCTGCCTTTTAATCTGAGAAAAAGATCCCAATAGCCCAGTACTTTCTCTGGGGTTAATTGTATGTGACATCCATAATACAGCTGTGTTCAGTGGCTATCTTTTCTTAGACAGAGAACTTGTTTTATTCCTATCATAACTTCCTAAATGTCATTTTTTATGGGGGGAAAATAAAAATAAAAATTCTCATCATACAAGTAAGCAGAGATAATTTCCAAGGCTTTATTAATTTAACATGGGAAATATTGATTACATTGACCTTTTTAAATTTCAAATGGTGATATGCTACAAACATCATTGTGATTAGTCCTAATTAAGGTGTTCAGCATTCAGGAATTAAATTCTGTTTTGGTTTTAACTTGTGAAAGTGAGTGCAGTTTAAGAAAGTTACAAAAGTTGAAGAGTTTCATCCACAGATTGCATCATATATAGGCTATGAAAATGCAAATCATTCAGCTCTTGACGATTTGTTCAGTTTAAATATGTCAAAGATGCTGCTTTGGTCTCCATATTGCGCCGCTTGCCTGTACTGCAGCACTTATGATGAGAATTGGAAAAAGGCAAACTCCCACGACTATCTGGGTCCCTTTTATTAAGACGAAGGGAGTACAGAAATACATTTGGGAGATGAACTGATGGGTTAAGCTTCTTCCTCCAGAGGGACTTCATCTGTGTCTGAGAGCCACAGAAGCAAATGTAATTTACAACTCCGGTGCACAAGAACAATACATGTGCACACTTAGTGTTCATGTCACACACATGTGTATATATAAATACATTTTGCCACAGTTTCTAGGTGAGTTTTTTTTTTGTTTGTTTGTTTCCAGTCTCAAAGTGGTGACATAATTAGGTCAGTCCTATTCTTGGTCACTGTGACTGCTCTGTAAACCTGAGGTATTAGGGCCATTAACTTCAGTTCTCTTCCCCTGGGCCGTGGGGGACACATAGAAGGTAATTACAGAACATAATGTTATTAATTACTCTGAACAGTCACGTTGTCGTTGGAGCCCAACCCACTGTAGATGAGATTCTCCAAGCCAATATGGCCAAGATATAATACAGCTGGTAAAGTGACCAAGTTGTCCTTCTCCTTGGACTTCGGGAATTATTTCAACACTTCAATTTGTCTACAATTCTCAGCACTGGAGTATATTTTTCTCTCTTTCTTTTATGCTCTGTTTCCACAGAGCATAAAAGTCCCCTGCAATCATTTGTGCACTTAAAGAGTGCAGAATTTTTTTTTTTTTTTTTAAAGATGACAAGCAAGAGCTCAGATAATGACGACTACTTTCATAATATAAATATAACATTTCTCAGCATCAGCTTTTATTCCTCAAAATTCCCCTCATAAAAGTAAAGATCAAATATAGCTAGATTTATTCTCATTATCCCAGTGTGCCACTGTGTGTCTCTAAGACTGAAAATGAATGTGGAAGTGTTATGTTGTAGTCCTGCATAACTGGGAAGCTCAGACTAATGGAGGAAAACTTCTGGCGATACTTGCATTTTTTGCTTCAATGCATTATTAATATAGTTTTGTTGTCATCAGTGGCAAGTTTAACTAAATATATACACATCAATTATGCAAAGTAGAATTTAAAAGTACACACATTTCCACAATACATTAGATCACCATTCCCAAAAGCAATTATTCTTCTAGCAAAATCAACAGCCTTTTTAAATCAAGTAATACAGCTCCCTAGAACATAAATTATTCTACTAACCTAGAAATAGCTGTATTATTTCTGCTAAAGTCAGTGTTTCTATAGTCTAGACTCTTTACACAAGTTAATTCATAGTTTCTCAGAGTAGCCCTACTTAAATATGTTCAATAATCAATGGCCCTTTCTCTAACTCATGCTGCAGTAACATATGTGATTTTAAAACAAGGTTTTGTCCAAAATTGTTGAGGTTTTAGTCATGGGGGGATGAATATATTATCTATCTATCTATCTTTAAATAAATAAAATAATTTTAAAAACTTTTAAATGCTATATACATAAAGAGTGAGAAGCAATATATATGTTTTTTTTTTTTTTCTCATGGGAATGTTTGGCGTTGGTGATATATTTACTTACTTACGTAAACAGCAGTCTCGTTCTTTCATCTCTGTTCATGCCTTACAGTGAATCTGTAAGATACATCTCCACCTGTTTGAAGTACTGTTACCCGGAGACATGCTGCCAGGCAACCGCAGTGAGCCTATTTGATAAACTGAATTCCATGTCAAATGTGGCAATCCACTCAATGCATCATGTCTTGTTTCAAGCGCGGGGAGAAGATATAAGGACATGATGGTTTTTTTCCTTCAGGCTACCATTGCTGGACTGTGAACATAAATGTACTGAAAAATGTAAGAACTTGTGGGATGTGATGTGGTTACTTGCACATAAAAAAGAAAATCTGTACATTTAAACCTTCAGCTTCATAAAGAGAAAAAAAACCTGAATACTTTTGAATTGAATTTAGACAACAGAACATAAAACAAAATGTGAAAATCTGTAGAAAAATGTACACATTTTTATGGCATTTTCACACAGATCTGTTCTGAATATTAAGTCACAGAAAATCAGAGCTATTATATTAATGTAGCCATGGCTCCAACACATGGCTCGGGCTCTGAAACCAGTCCTTGAGAGGGGTTGGACTCTGTTCCACTCTGGAGTTGCCCAAGGTGAGAGACGCCATGCAAGGGTGGGCATGCTTATTGCCACCCTACTCTGTATCTCTACATTGGGGTTCATGCTGGTGAAAGAGAGGGTAGCCTCCCACTGCCTCTGAACCCGAGTGGTGTTTTGTTTTTTGGACTTTTGTCCTTGTCATGGATTGTCCATCACAAACACCACTTTCAAGCATAAGGGTATCCACATGTGCACTTGGCACCAGGACACCCTAGGTCACAGATTGATGGTCAACTTTACTGTTGTGTCATTGGATTTGCGAGCACATGTCTCAGACACTTGGATAAAGAGAGCAGCGGAGCTGTCAACTGATCACCACCTGGTAATGAATTGGCTCTAATGGTGGGGGAGGATGCTGGTCAGACCAAACGTATAGTGAGGGTCTGCTGGGAACATCTGATGGAGTCCCACCATTTCCTGGGTTCTACATCAACTGGATCCTCCTAATGTGGGGGAGGAGCAACTTTTTAATCATCCAGGGAGGACTCAGTCCTTCCTTATGCGCTTATACCCATAATTTTATTTTTTTTGCTCACTACCCACAGCGTGGGTAGTGACGGAGGGTAGGAACATAGATAAATTGACAAAAAGCCTTGCCTTATGGCTCAGCTCCCTCTTCACTACAAATACCACACTGAGTCACCAGTCAAGCTCTTGTTCCATTATTCAACATGATCTGGAGATACTTAAATTGCTTCCGAGTATCTCACTCCAAACCCAGAAAGGGCATTCTACTTTTTCTGACTGAGAATCATGGTCTCATATTTGGAGATCCAGATTCTCATCCCTACCACTCTGCACTTGACTGTAAATTATCAAAGAGAGAAGCTACCCATTTCTCCACTGGGGAAACCCCCTAAAAATAGGTTCTGAGCTGGGGGATTGAAAGAAATCTCATCGAAGCCCAATGCCTCTCACCATGACCAACTGCAGAGAGGAATAAGATCCAGTCCCTCTCAAGGTGTTTTGTTTGGGAACCCATACTGTGCACCTAGACGAGCCTGACTATATATAGCCAGTACCTCTCAACCTCATACACCACTTAAGCATCTTTGCCCACCAGAAAGGTGGCATTTCATGCACTAAAGACTGTCCAGTAGGATTAATAGGACATATTACTTTCTAAAGTCACAAAGAGATTTATCACTGGGTTGAATTAAGTTAAACTGGAATTGGTAGGATTTATCCAGTATACTTATATTTCATTAGAAACTTTCTGCAAAATAAACACAGACTACTCAAAGAAATTAATACTGTGGAGCCATACAAACTACTGAGTAGTAGCTGGACTGCCTCCCTGTCCAGAGTGTACCCTTGACTTTCACCCCAGAGCAGAGCAGTTATAAGCTCCAGCACACCCCCGTTTCCCTGCATTGGACCAAACAGGTATAGAAAATGGATAGATGGATGAACAGACTCAAAATATAAGAACCCTTGTTGGAAAGATTTCTGCAGGTAAACATTTACAATGCAAGTGTGCATTTTTTTTCACAACAGGTGATAACACATTTTGTCAAAGTCAAAGTCTCCCACTATATCATGGTTCACCTTTTGCAGCTGTGCTATATCCCAGATTTCTTGAATCAATAAATGTTTTTTTTTTCCTTTCTTTAAATCGCTGACCCCTTGTTATATCATAGAGATCAGCGTTTTTTATAGGGTTTATAGCAATCATGTTTTTAAAGGTTTTTACAGCATTTTATGCTAAAATAAGCATTGTTCTATGTGTTTAAACGTGTTTAAAGCACACACTCCATAAAACCTATTATTTTAACAAATGATTATTATTCATAACAATAATAGTTATAGATCTTTTTATTGCTGTGATATCAGCGCTAAATAATTTCTGTGTAGAAACCCTCCCTACCTTGTACAGACATCATAGGTCTAACAGGTGTGTCAGCTGACCTTTTGTTTTTCCTCCACAGGGGTCCACCTGAGAGCATTTCTCATCAATCCAGTTCTCATCACTGAAATCCCAAACTTCTCCTCCATTACTCTCCCACTCATTTCTTGCAAGGTTGCAAAGTTTCTTCATCACTGAACAGTCTTTTTCTTTTATCCACCTTTGTTTTTTGTGTTTTTGCTAACTTTCCAAATCTGATCAGTAAAATGGCAATCCTCACTTCTTCTCTTTCTTTGCTTCTTCAGATCAAGATACACAGTGTAATATAAGGAAGACAGAGGTAAAATGAGAGGGGAATGCACTGACCCAAGAAAACATCCCAGGAAAATGAAATGTAACAATCTCATATATCAATAAATCTCTGTCTGGACCACCTTTGTTGTAAATGATGGTGATCTCCTCTATGGCAGTTGAACGAATAAGTACTCAGAACCAGTGTATATTTTATTTTAATAGCTTCAAAACTTTAGAGAATATAAAATGCACATATTTAGGAAAAGTCAGGGAGTGACAGACTTGTAGAGACAAAGTTATTGGCATAATAAAACCCTTATTCTGCCATGAGATCGCCTAGGTGGTTCCAGTGGTAAACTATAAAATAAAATGTTTTCTATATAGTCTCGCTATATTGCAGATTTTCACCTGTTGGGGGAGGGGGGTGGTGGGGTGGTGGTGGAATGTAACTATCGCTATAAATGGGGGAACACTGTATACATAAAAGGGAAAGTCTTGAGATACAAGTTCTTTTTTGTTTTTCTTTTTGTCAAGTTCTATCAACGTATTCTACAAGTTTCTGCATCAAATCAACAAACTTTTCATTTTGCAGTATCTGGAAATATGAAAGTCCCACAGTTGTGATAAATTCTCTCAGAGATAATTTACCATGTGTGTAGTATGCAGGGAATGTGCAGCAGATGAATGTTTGGGATAAGCCCACAATGCACAATCACAGACAGCCTTGTAGCTTCTAGAGAGTAAAAAGTTCAAAAACCTCATTCTAACAAGACAAAAAGTACTATAAAAGGAAGGACCAAGACTATCCAAAAAAAAATTTATATATATATATATATATATATATATATATATATATATATATATATATATGTCACGGCACAGGAAACGGACCCAAGAACAGATGATTTTGGAGTCAAGTTCACTGTGTTTATTGAGTGTCCAATAGGTATTGTAACTGTGCTGCAGACGGTAATCCAAACTGAGAGGCTGAATTCCAGGTGAACGAGCTGAGTTCCAGATGACTATTCAGGTATGCAGGTGGACTGAATTCCAGGTGAACGAGCTGAGTTCCAGATGACTATTCAGGTATGCAGGTGGACTGAATTCCAGACGGCAGGACAGGAAAGTAGACA
>JAOWBL010000004.1:12693877-12704844 GCA_028564865.1 Zenarchopterus dispar
TATATATATATATATATATATATATATATATATATATATATATATATATGTGTTATATTCTACTCCATGAATGTGTTCTTTCCATAGCTCATTTTTCATCACTCTGTCCTGGTTCCCCAACTACTGATCCAGCCCTTGCTAATCCAGGCAATGTCTGAGCTGGCATGTCATAACTATGTGTTGCCGACATATATGACTGGAGTCTGACTCAGATACAAACACCCGCCAAAGGCAGTGACAATACCACTGCACTATCATGCCACAATTTCAGAGCTGTGACCTCCAAGCTGGAAGAGTGGCTTAGATTCCCGGAAAAACTTCAGAGACTTCAGTCCAGAAGTGTGCAGTCATAGATATATGAACATATTTACATGAGAAATTGATTATCTAAAGACTTACCTACTTTTAATATTTCTGATGGTACACTTTTCAGCTTTCTCTTGAAGTGCTGTTTCCCAGTCTTATTATAATTATTGCTGCAGTTGTTGTTTTTCATCTGTGACATTTAAAAATGTTAATAGTCTGCACCATGCCTGAAACACATAATAATTTATCAGATGACTGGTGCGTACACACATTGGGAGTTCTCTGCTGCTCAGCAGTTTGCTTCATCGTGTGGTTTTTGTTATGATTTAATGCTTCAGCGCTATGCCAGAGGTTTTGTTTTTTTGAAATAGGTATGCACTCCCTCAGGGCTTTGGTCACATTCAACTTAAAGTGTAAAGTCTAAAAGAACCATGTAACAACCACATGAGACATATTTTCATAGACAAGCAACATCAAACACAGGCAGTGTTTTGATTGTTTTATATCTTGGTGACCTGTGAATCTGTGTCGAATTGAAGTACCAAACCTAAAGACCAGTATTTGCAGGTGAATGTTAAGTCTCAAACAGGAGTGATGTTCATTAAAAATAAAAAGAAGTTCAAATGTGCTAGATTTAATGTTATAAAGCTGCATATGCTTCTGGCATCTGTTGCTGTATTAGTGAGAAAACTAAATACTGAAGAAAACACACAGCAATGACAGGATAATGCTCCTGTGCCTGTAGCAGACTATATCGATCTATAAATTAGTATACAGTGAAGGATTCTTTCAATGTCTAGAGTAGCTTTAAACAGCTTCTCATTCAGTTCATTAAATTCCAGGAGGTACTTGGAGGGAGAAAGATGGGTGTTTTGTGGTAAAGGGACCCATTCTTATTCTGTTTTTAG
Source organism: Zenarchopterus dispar (assembly GCA_028564865.1). NCBI lineage: Eukaryota > Metazoa > Chordata > Actinopteri > Beloniformes > Zenarchopteridae > Zenarchopterus > Zenarchopterus dispar. The sequence goes on from JAOWBL010000004.1 coordinate 12,695,092, forward strand.
GAAAAGAGGCATTTTACTGTATGATGCATTTGATCTTATATTCCTTTTTTTTGTCTATCAGAGTAAACGTTATGTGTCATATGATTTGACAATTTATGGCATGAGATATAGGAATAAAACCAGTTTTAGAACATTTTATGATAGTGGCTAAGAGTGAATACACTCATCTTAGAGCCCTTTGACTTTTACACTTGTGCACATAAGTAAAGCCAATCATGATTCCCACATAGTACATGGCAAAAACCTTCTGGTTTAGGCTTGAAATTGTGCCTGCATGGTTAAAGTAACGCTCAGAGACTCTGCACCCATGCTAGTAGGTAATGCTTACTGCTTTGCTATTAAGCTCTAGCTTGCATGTTCACAAGGGCAATTCTGGCATGCTGATGTTGAACAGACATAATGCTCACTATGCTCCTCATAATGATGTAATAACACTGTATAGAAGTAGAATTAAGACTGACGATCATGACATCCTTCAAATATGAAAACCAAGCCCAGCCAAAGTGAAATGATCATATGACAATGTATAACAATAGTGATGACAATTCTTTCTAACTTGGACAAAAGAATCTGTGCACACTTTTAATCAAATCTTCAATTTTTTTTGTGAAACTTCACTCAGGAGAAATAATTTCAACCTGCTTGTGTTGCTGCTGAATAGTTAGGGTTCATTAACATAATTTCCGTCAGTAAAATACAATGTAAGAGATTTTTTAACTTCGAAATAAAGGTTTGGAGATCTGTCTGACTTTGAGAGTCTGATGGAGAGATTATTGAAGCAACTAGGAAAGCATCTTGATCCGTCTTTCTTTTTTTTCTTTTCCTGTACAGGATTTCTCTTTTCCTCAACTTAGTAAATTGAAATGTAAATATTTGTAATGGTCCATAATTATTTTACTCATTTTATGTTTTCTGCTCTCCTTTATTTAATGTCTTTTTTTCTTCATATTAAAGGCAAAAAGTGTTTGTCAATTGGAAGAGTATATTTCCAAACTTACACACCATCCAAGTAATGCCAACAACAAGCAGAAAAAGAAAAGTGTTCCCTAAGCATTACATTTGCAGTAAAACCAAATATCTTCACTAACAATGTTAATAACTTCTCACTTATTTTATGTGCTCTGAGCAATATAATTTATCTATCCATCCATCCACCCACCCATCCATCAATTAACCTCTTTTCTGGGGTTTTTGTCATGGGTGCAGCAGCATAAGCAGAGAACTTGAGACCTTCTTCTCCCCAACCACCCCAAATCAACTCAGCCCAATTCAATTTTATTTATAAAGCACTTAAAAAACAACCCGGTTGACCAAACTGCAGAACACCAAGGGAATTAAAACAAATAATCACAATACAAGAATAAGATAAAAGCAGAAAGCAAATTACAGTTAATCCTCCAGTTCCTCCAGAAGGATACTGAAATGTTCCCCACCACCTGAGTCTCCAGCCGCGCTGCAGAAGAATGTCATCTCAGCTTCTTGAATCCCTCATCTTGTTCTGTCTTTGCCTATGGTCACCCATAGTCAGATGGTCACTATGACCACTCTGACCACTATGATTAAAAGTACTCCTGCTCCCCCACTGTGGTTTCAATTTGTAAAGGTGGGAACACAGATCAACCACTAAACATAGATAATGACTTGATAATTGCTATGAGCCATTAACTCAAAGAAAGTCTGCAGATGTAAGTTGAATGCATTCCAGGTTGGAGTTTGACTCTGTCTGGGATACTATTTGTCCTGGATTCTGTTCATTATTTTTATGGACAGACTTTCTAAGTCCAGCCAAGGTGTCATATTGCCTGGTGGTCTCTGTACTCCATCAACTTCGCAGAAGAAGTAGAAGTGATTGCATGTGTTAGTTTTTGATGTTATTAAATCATTAAAATCTAAATTGACAGTGGCTCACCCATCTAGTGTCTTTGTTTTGTGCATAACAAACTATCTGGGCATTTCACTTCTGATTTTTGTTTTGTTTCTGCCTGAAATATGCTGTCAAAATTAGGTTGCCAGTCAACAACTAGAAATTAATTTTTTTTACATTTGTGAAATGATTCAGTTTTCTAAGTCTGTGAGTTAATGCATTTAAGATTTCCTTTTATGCCTAAAGCCTATGTATTATGCATATGAAACAAATTTGTGAAGGGGTAACTGCACAGTTGGATAGCATGTGCAGATTGTAGATATGGTTTTACATAGTAGAATCTAAAACCAAATGTTATAAACATAAACGGCATGGAAATAATTAGTAGGCTAAAACTGACATCACCAGAGACTCCAAATGATGTGAATATGAGTGTGTGTGTGTGTGTCTGCACTGGGTAATGATCATGGTGAATAAATAGTCTAAATATACATTTTTACATGGATGTGTAATTTAGAGGCAGCACCCCCCGTGGGTCTAAATAAGGGTAAATAGCTGAATTAGTGTGCAGAGTCAGATATATATCTCCCTGTGTTAAATGAAAAGAAAAAAAAAAACTCTTGTTAAAAGTTGGTTATACCATGTTTAAGCAACGTTCAGGAAAAGAGATGTCTGGTAAACAATTTTAATGACAAACCAAGTGGGATCACAGTTCCTTCAGATATAGGTTAAAGCACAGTTCCTAAAGACACTGCATTAGTGCTTAAGTTACACAGCTATTTTCTTCCAAGGAGATTAACAACAGGATAAAATCACTAATCCTCAGCAAACGCAGTGTGAGTCAAATTGGCCATAGGTATTCTTATTTACATATCTTAAAATTGTCACACTTATTCCACTCTGGTTAAGTCAAGTTAACAAGAGTGGCACCATCCTCAGTCTTCACAAAGCAAAGTTTTTTTTTGTTTGTTTGTTTGTTTTTTACTTTTGCAAATTTCTGTTTGTTGGTGTGCATACTGAGAAGGTCGGATTACCCTTATTTTCAATTTGGAATCAGAACAAAACAAATGCAAACTTGATGTGAGGAGAAAAAAAAAAAAACACAGACGGAAAAAAAGGTTGAATGCGATCGGTAAAATTGGCTCCAAAATTTAATCACATTAACTGAGGAAATGCTACTTTGGAGACTATTAGGTTAAGAAAAAGTTCAGATGAGGAAAATAGTTCAATTTCTATATTTTAAGTGATCCCACTAAAACATTTTACAAAAGCTTGCTGTCTATAACTATGCTGGTGATGTACTCCGTGGAAAATTAAATCACTGCATGGTAAGCACCAGAGTGAAAATGACCTCAAAGTCAGTGAGAGCACAGCTGAATGCTTAATTAGGCAGTTAGTGTTGGCAAGCACACGGCCTAAATAATGGTGATGGTGTAAATCCAAAACAGAAGCAAACATTTTGCTGAGATTTTTTGCTGTAAAGCCTACTGAGGCTGCCAAAAGGCCCTGTGTCCCAAAGAGTCGGACTGTTGGCTGTGACGCAGAGCCTCATTTTGCACCATCCCCCTACTGACTGTCTATCCCTCTCACTCTCTTCTTGTCTCAGCTCAGTTGGGTTAAAGATAAATTAGAGGCAAACTAAAGGAGAGGAGCATCAGTTGCAATATGTACCAAAAACACTTGAATACAAAAATCATGCTAGTCATATACGGAGGCCCCAGGAGCCAGTGCTATCATTACAGAAAACTGATTTACAACAGCAAATCACTCAGAAAAAAATGCACACTAAATTCAGCTTTGTATTAAAGTAATAGAAAAAAATAGTTTAATTAAATGCTTGGTAAGTCATATATTGAATGTGTCAGCAAAAAATGTTATCTCTCAGTATCTATAGTGGTTTTCTACCAATATATCAAATCTTGCAGTCTAGCATCCACTTTTAACAATTACAGCATTGTTTAAGTTTTAATTAATAGATATTTTTGTCACAAAATGTTCAGTTTTGTGATGAAAGACTGCAAAATGAAATATGTGAGGACAATGTCCAGGTGAAGGTGTTGTTACACCCCATATCCAATGGAAGTCCAGCTCTTTCAGGCTGTCTTTCAGCTACCTGGCTTAACTGAGCAAAACTCTGCAATCCTGGAGGGTGAGACCCGTAAAGACTATTATCAATGCCTCACTTAACAAGGGCTTTTTCAATAAAGCAATGAATCCTTTCACTTGAAAAAGACAGAACCCTTAATTACAACCAACATCATTGATGGAGTACCTAACATGGCGTGGAGTAGGTGAAAATGAGATATTCAATAGCAAATGAGGATTTACAGCACAGAGAAGTATAAACTAGAACTAAAAGCAAAGCAATAAAAATGCCTTAATGAATAATATAATTATTGTACTGATGAAATATGTGAAAGACTTAAAAAAAAGCAATGTTGCATTTCTTTTTCTTAATCCTGGTTAACATATTTTATTAATATCAAATAAGCCAACAAAGCTGCTAAATGTTCCCCAGAGCTGTACTAACATGTAAAAGTGTGTTCAGAGGGAAAGCACTTGTAGCTTTCCAGTATTCCAGCCAGCTTAGCACCTGGCTGGAATGCTGTAGTCAAGACCACAGTATTCCAGCCAGGTTTTAAACTGAGAATGGACACAGTTTCTGTAAGTGTAAACTCTGTCCAGTGTGCTATTTTTCCTGTCTGAATTATCTTAAAACAATACAATTATTGTCAAAAATAACAAACAGTTAACCAGCTCCAGTCCAATTATTCTGTATTATATTGGTCTCTGGAACACAGTAGAGTTACATGGACATATACCTGTGCATTAGACACTTCCTTAGGAGTTAAATATTATAATTTTAAAGGATATGAATGTTACACTGATGTAAATATTTAAAAGTCAGCATGTTATGACTTTTGTATTATAATAGTTCCTGACGTTGTGAATGATGGGATGAACAACTGTGTGGTTATATATTTTCTTTGGGAGTGATAATTAATTTCTTCATTTATTTGAAAACATTTATTTTGTTTTTGTGCTTTCACTCAAAACTGCCCTTTTATTTAGAAAGTTCTTGCTAGTTGCAGAAATACTTGACAGCAAGTCCCTCCTTCTCATCTTAAACTCACTGTTGCCACGAGGCAGTCCTCCACTCATGTCTTCTGACATTCAGGCCAGTGTGCTTAAGATAATATTGCAAAGAAGCTGAAAAGCAAAACTGAGAAAAGAAAATTATTTAATCCTCCTGCCTCTTGCTCTCAGTATCACTGAGAATGTGAAATTACTGGCACATAAAATGAAAGAGTGTGGAGCAGTGATGACAAATATGAGGACTATCTTTCACCAAAATGTGTCTGCAGGAACATTTTCTGCACTTTTTAAAACCTCTCTGTGATACAGGGAGGCAGTCAAAGTAGTAAAACTAAAAATAGGAGGGGATTGCAGTAGTTGTAAAGAACAGACATAATCCACATGGCTTTGAAGGAATATTTCTTTACTGAGATACTTCAGTGACATTAACAGGCGATGCTGATTGTGACATCATCAGCTCAGATGATTTGACTAGTTTTAACTTATTTTTTATTTAGTTTTGATATATACTCCAACAATATAACTTCCCTTTTGCGATTATTAAATTACGATTCAGTCAAGCTGAAGCCTACCTCGAATATTGGTATGAAAAGTGAACTAATTCAGACCCACCTTTTTAATTTTACTTTTCATTAAGTATATATTTTTAAGGTAGCTTTTAACCATATTTTTTATACCTAATTTGACATTTAACTGAGTTTTATGGTTTTCTCATTCAGTTTTTGACTTTATACAGTAACATAATTTTCTTTTGACTTAAATTCTGTATTATTTTAAATAATCTTTTAATACCCTACCCTCAGCACTTTTTGTATACTTATTTTTTTTTATTATTTTTTATTTTATTCTCATACTATCTCACTCTACTCAGCTCTGTTGGAATTTTTGTATTTGTATACCTCCAGATGTGTGTGGATGTGGATGTACGGTATATGTGTATATGTGATCTTGCCTGCATGCCTTTGTGGTGGGAGATGGAGGACATTTGTCTCAAGAGTTTCAACATTATGTTGAAAAGAGCTTAACCATTATGTCATTTCATAGCAAGACTAAAGCTCCAATAGGGAACCCAGTAAAGGAAAATGTACATTTTTACTATTTTAGAATCTCTATTATCATTCCTTTTTGATGTGGACCAGCATTGCTAATAGTTTTTATGATGTGAGATTAGGAGGTAATATATGCAAAACAATAACAATTGTAGATAATTTGCAAAATAAAAAAAATCTTAAATTACAAATTACAATGAGGTATGTGCCTTCTTTAAAATTTCTATCACATTCAAACCATGAGCAATAATAATAGTAATATATCTCCATAAACTACAAAAGAACAAACACTTTTTTAAGAGTATTTATTGAGTTCTTGTGTGGTAATGGGGAGCTAATAGTTTGCTGTGCAGCATAAGAGCTGCTGCATCACAAGCTGCAAAAGCCTTGTTCTTGACTGCGAAAAGAAAGGTGTCAGAACAAAGAGTATTGCAGGTTGCTGTTCGCCATTTGTGCTGTGCTGCTACAGACTGTTCAGGGTGCAGACTCTATTTGCCACTAAAATGCACCCATAATTGGCATGTGGGTGTAGAAGTGGTTGGCTTGGGCTGACTTTTTATTTTAACACCATGTGAACAGATGCTTTCAGAACAAATGATAGTGTATACACTGCCTATCGGTATAAAGTTTAAGCAAAGCTGGTGTGGTGTTTGGGCACACACACATTGAGTGTGAGTGTATGCCTTTCTATCTGAGCTTATTTTACACCCATTAAGCTCTACAGGGTGAATTCCTCAATATGTTTTAGTAGACTTCTGTTTCTGCTGGCTGGAGCCTCCAGATAAGAGCTGTTATGTGTTGTTAGTGGTTAAGTATTAGTGTTCTCTACAGCACTTCACGTCACTGTGTTATCTGAAGGGCCCCAGGGAGCTCCTCAGGCTCAGCTCTCCAGGTCATGGTAATGACAGAGAATACTTGATTATTACACTTTGCAAATGGAATATCAGGACCCTAATGACCACTTTGTGAAAATTTCTACACCGTACCATGTTCTTATTTGCTGACTGTCTTTCACTCATTATGTATTAGTGACATCAGTGGAAATTTGTATCTAATAATGTCTGTTGATTATCATTTCAGGCTGAGAACCTGACAGTCATTGTATAAAAATACAATGACAATAAAAGCATTTTCTCTTACGTAGTCCAGAATCAGCCAATAGTTATTGTGACACTGTTAACTCCCTTTCATCTTCCTACTAAGACTTCAGATGTTATGCTGACAGTCTATTCCACTGTGTAAACGTAGCCAGGAATAAAGATTAGTAGAGAAGATAAAAGGAAGAGAAAGAACATAAACTGACTATAAACCTTTTACAGCTGTATTCATATGGTTTTATTGTTATTATGTCCATCTGGGAAATAAGATTTTGCTTATCTGGTGACTGCTTATCTATAATGTTAGAGGAAGAAAAAAAAGAAAGAGGGTGGGGTGAGGGCACTAAGTTTCTTGTGTTTTATCATTTTTAGAAAGCCTATCATGAAATAATGATGGACCGGAGTTCTCTGCCTTATTGTCAGGATCCTGTCCCAGGCCTTTCTCAATGCTGTACGTGTGCAACCAGTATAAGAGCTTTGTCCACCTTGCAGACAGGAAATCAGACTGATTTCCAGTGGGTTTCAGACTCCAGAGATACCTTTGTCCCTTTTTCTGTCCATAACATTTAGAAACAGAATTTCAAGATTCAGACAAGGAACCTAGTTTCTAGCTCAGCTTTAGGAATGCATCTTTTCCTTTTACAGGTGATATGGTCCTGTGACTTCATCAAGAATACATCTTCCAAAAGACACTTTTGTGGTGTGTAACCAAGTGTGAAGAGGCCAGGATTAGAATAAACAGGCCTTTTCCGACTGAGAACAGGTCCTCAGTCGGAAAAGAGTAGATTGCCTTCTCCAAGTTAGGAATGAGTTACTTCCCCAACTGGAGAACTTTTAGTATTTTGGTTTCTTGTGAACAAAAAGGTCAGGGGTAAGTGATTGACAGATTAGTAAACCTCACCTATGATAAGAGATAGGTACACACTGATCCTGGATAAAAAGAAAAAAAATGCAGCTAGATGGATGCAGGAAGGTGTAACCTCTGTGCCAATAAATCTCAGACTTTTAGAAGATTAAAAGTTCCTTAAATATTTCAGAAAATTTGTAACAAACCACACAAACCAAAACTTCTCAATGATTAATATTGTTTAACACTCAGTTTGCATGCAAGACAGTGTTAACCTGGTTTACACATGGTTTAACCTGGTTTTTGCAAAATCTTACAAAAATTCTACTGAGAGAAATTTAGTTTGGGCATATTTTTTTTTTTTTTTCAGTTTTGATGATCATTAGCTTACAGATTAGAACATCATTTAAATCCACATGTGCAAGTCACAGAGTGAGTCATAGAGTTTATTTTATTCCAGTTATCAGAACACTTAAATTTCTGTGAAAACCAAAATCATTTATTGCAGTGTTGGGTACTCTCCAAACTGGACTAGGTCACAGTTGTGAAATTATGTATTTCCCCAAAGATAAAGATTAAGGCAGCTGCTCCAAATAATCATTTCACTGTTCATCTTTTTTGTCACATTTTGCACTCCCATGGACTTTGTTTTACCCATCTCAACCTCAGAACTCAGGAAATGGCTTAGGGAATCTTTCTTTGATATAAAGATCTTAATTTGACTTTATTTCAAAATGTGGACTATTTTAAAATTGTGATTCCATAGAGCACCATATCACATTAATTAAGTTATTGGGTAAAAGATTATTCTCACTTATCTCCTATCCTATTACATTAAACAGAGAACCATAGCTAATGATGAAAGTAAAGGCAAAAAAAATTCTGACCTTGAGCTCACACTAACATGCCCTCCTCTTTTCTTTCACCTGTAATCTGAGGATAAACATTGCACCAAGCCAGAAAAACAGATGTAAGGGGGAGACAGAGCACTTTGTCAGATGAGCTAATTGAGTAGTTAGCCCAAAGCAGGAACCATTTATAAGACCCTTCCTCCTCTCGGCCCGCCTTACTGAGTCCCATTCCTCTGTTTCTGCCTGACTTTGTGCTGCTGTGACACAGAGTTTTGTCACCCCTGTTCCTTAAAATTCCCTGCCTCTTCCTCATTCATCACTGCAGAGTGATTTTCGGAGTTTAAGAGGAAGTGATAGTTGCTTGCAGGGCCACTGTGGAAACAACAGATTCTCCAGACTTAAGTGTCCTGATCAATCTGAGGGTCTTCTAGGTCAAACTGCCTATCTGATTTCAGATATCTAGTAACAGAGCCATGAGTCAGCTGAAACCATCAAAGACAAGGAATCACAAGAGATCTGCATAACCTCACCCACTAATGAACAAAAACATTGTTTTGACACCTTTGAAATGCTGCTGCTATTGTTAGTTATTTGTACCAGTTTTATTGCATTTTTTCTTTTCATTTTAAAAAATTAGACATGTCCCAAGTAACCTAATAGATTAATTATTATTGTTGAGATTTCCATCAGGGTGGCCGTGGATCAGTGGGCAAAGTTGGTTGTTCTCCAAAGAGAAGGTCATCTGATCAATCCCAAGCCCCACCACCTGTCAAACTGTCCTTGAAGCCCACATTACCTCCCAATGTACTCATTAGGGTCTGACTGTAAAAACTAAAGCGCTTCTGTATATATATAGAGCTAATACAAAACACAAGTGCTACATAAGTTAAGACCATTTACTGTATATATACACATTATATATATATATATATATATATATATATATATA
>JAOWBL010000004.1:12704944-12728769 GCA_028564865.1 Zenarchopterus dispar
TATGTAAGTACATTTTTTATAAAAACAGATGTATAGTTTGGAGGGCTCGACAACTCTGCAAGACATGTCAGGAATTCCCCTGAGGCTACAAGGATCAACTTGGCATTAATGGACTGTGTTTGTGACCATAATTAAGAATTCCACGAATTCCACAGGCAGGAATTTAGCAAAGTCTGCAGACTCCATTAACTCTGACTACACCACACGCTCCATTTGTACCTTCCTGCATTCATAATTTAGTTATTTTTCCTCCATGCTGCTCCTGCTCTGCCTTGGGTGTTCATATTCACTCACAGGTGTACTCTTGTGTGCAGACACACATTAGTTTGCACAGATGAATACTGCCTTTTTTCATTGAGTTCGTAATAACCTTGTTTTCTTGTCTTCTCTTTTTATCATTTTATTCCTCCTGTACCTTTGTGAGCCAGTGTTGCGGGCAAAATAGTTTGATAAAATTTTAAAATTTATACAATGACTAATAGGTCCTTAAATTAAAATGTGTGGTGTGTTGCTTTGTGTTTTTATTTATTTATTCATTTTTTTAATGCAAAATAAAAGGGTTCAGAATCCAAATCAGAATTACTTTATTGTCAATGCCAGTAAAACAGGTTCGCAAACTAGGAAATTGCTCTGATGTAATGGTGCAGATATAACATTGATTAATGGAAAAGAAAAAATCCAGGGTGGGAAGGGTCAGCCGCAATCCAACCTGCATGGCCTAAAATCCTGGAGGTGTACAGGTCCTGTTAAGGTCGGAGTTTGTGGCTGATCACCTTCTCAGCAGAGTGTACAATGCGCTGCAGTCTGTGTCTGTCCGTGGTGGTAGCGCCAGTGTACCATACGGTGATGGAGGAGGTGAGGATGGACTCAATGATGGCTGTGTAGAACTGCACGATCATCTCCGTCGGCAATTTGGGTTTCTTCAGCTGCCGCAGGAAGAACATCCTCTGCTGGGCCTTCTTGATGAGGAAGCTGATGATTCTCCTACTTGAGATCCTGGGTGATGGTGATACCCAGGAAGCGGAAGAAGTCCACAATGGAGATGGGGCTTTGATGGAATGGAGTGAGTGCTGGTGTCTCGAGAGGTGGAGGTGTCTGGAGAGGTCTCAGGGTTCGGCAGATAAGCCATCAAAGTGACAATAGAAGTCATGATGTCACATCCCATGATGCCCTGGAGACCTTTCTTATTCTGCTCACTTCATTCTTCACCTATGCATGTGCCATTGTTATACATATAGTTAATTTTGTTTACTCTTTTTTGTCTCATAACAAATATCCATAATTAATGCAGAGTCCTTCCTGAGTCTCATTCTGCTAGCAGTGTCTTTCTGCTAATAGGGAGTTTTTCCTCTCCACTGTCACCTCATCTTCATGTTCATTTTGATGTTATAATAATTTAAATTTGATTACAATGGAATAAATTGGATTATAACACAAAGGATTTAATGGATATATTATTGGATTATAACTGGACTCAAATGAACTTGTTCTGTAAAATGTCTTAAGATGACTTTTACTCTGATAATACACTAGACAAATGAACAGAGTTGAAGTGGTCTACTTTCTTTAATGTATCCCATAATAGAATGAGCAACCACTGCTTCCAGCACTACACCATGCCATTCTTTACTTGCGTTTTTCAGTGCAAGAAATTGGCCATGAACAGTATAAAATTCAGATTCAGAAGAACTATATTAATCCCAGAGAGAAATTTAATTGTTTTAGAAGCAACAACAGAATAAGAATGAAAAAGATAAGCAGTTGTACAAATAAAATAATAAACATTGATATTTAGATATGAGAAGTAGGCACATACATATATACTCATACATAAAATAAACATATATATATATATATATATATATATATATAGTTCAGACTTGAATGTGTCTGTTTGGGTTGGCTGACCTCCTATACAACAAATTACACTACCTTTAAGGTGCCATACTACTATGCAACAAATAATGCAGTTTGCCATAACCACCACATTCTGTATACTGCATAGCCTTGGGCTTTTATTTCACTTATGTAGTCTTCTGTTAAGTCATAAACCATTAGAAATACTTGGTTGAGGTTACCTATTTAGAGTATTTCATGCTTGGGTTGGGTATTAGAGTACATAGATTAAAGTGCTGAAGCTCATGCCATAGCAACATGGACAATAAGCCCACCTGCTATGCTGCAAATGTTAGAGAGATGGTTGAAGATGATGAAAGACTTTAGTCTCCTATGTTGGGAGGCCAGTTTGAGATTCATTGCATGCAATCTTTTCCACAGTTCTGTCACGTTTCAAATCCACTGGCATTAATAAATGGTAAGGACTTGAGTCAGTATGCACATTTGGGTTTATAAATTAAAAAACAAAGTTCAAATAATACTGGTGGTTATGGCTTGCACATTTCCTGCTATGTCACATGAACGCTGCCAAACAAAACTACAAACCAGGAATGTGGTCATCTTAAAATTTATACCACACAATTGTGTTTTTGATTAGTGTAAACATACACTAATTCTGACTCATTTCCTCATGAGACTGGTCTAATTTTGGTCATAAAACTTTGAAGCTCATTGTGATTTTATGTAAAATGTTAAGGCTGTTCTCTTAACTTACAGAAGGGAGTTTTTTTTCTTTTTTGACAGACTGGACTAGTCATAATATGAATGTTATGAAATTATTTATGCGCTTCATTGTGATACAAAGAATAGAAACTAGATTAAGGGAAAGAGAAATGTGCTGTTATTTATTTATATAAGAATTATATTTGTGTTTTTGTTAAGTTTTATTAAAGTCTAGATGCAACTGAATGAAAATAATCCTTTTTCTTTATCGTAGTTGCTTTTTTAATATAAAGATCAAGTATAAGGCTAAATACAACTTTTGATAACTCATTGAGAACTTAAGTTATTTTTTCTTTGCACCAATCAAGAATTGATCAGTGCAAAATAAGTTCATGATCCAACAAACAAAACTGTTAATTATTCTTTAATGCACCATTTCCAAATTATGATTTTTGACACATTTAAAATTTATTTACACATATGTGCAGATTTGCTTGCATTGGTTGCATTTATAAAATGAAAAAAGTCAAACACTCATCAACAAATCTTGCAGGAGCTCTGTGGCTTTTCCTTCTTAAGAAAAAAAAACAAGGAAAATTGGATGTTTTCATTATACTTGCTTTCAAACTGGCCCTTGATCAGTGCAATACCCTACTACAGAGTAAACAAAGTTTAATTCACACTCTCTATTAGCAAACAGGCCAACCTGGATGCCATCTGGTTCCCCTACTAAGACTTGCTCCAACTTTCTATTAGTCAGTTCCCAACAAGGGAAAATGAATTGCTGGTTACATCAGTAGCGCAGATGCCACAAAGAAGTAAGCCTACAGATATCCTGCAGAGGCAAATCAACAACAACAAGCGCTGGGAAGCTGTATTGGACAACAGCAACAAACAATGGGATTTGCTGCAGGGAGTTAACAGTATTCAGATGAAGGCACAATTACATAAACTGCATGCAAAGTCAACAACCATGTTTTCTGTGTAATGTAGAAGCTTTGTGTGGATCCAGCAGCAGATGTCTTAATTACACTTGAACTAGACTAGTGTTTGGATTAGAAGAAACAGTCATACAAGAACTCAGGCTGGCACTCAAGAACTATAAAACAGCTTGCTGTGTGCTTTAGACATATTAATGGGATCCAATATTTGCTACTAACAGAAACCCAAAGTAGCACTGAGCCTAATCCTGACATATTAAATATACAAGAACTACCAACAGGGCCCCTGAGGACCCAAGAATTAACTGTAGCAAAATACAGCTGTGACACCAAATCCTTCTTTATTTCCTCCTAAAACATCATTAGTTATAGAAGTTATTCTGTTGTGGACAGTCACTTAAAAGCATACAAAGCAGAATATTCATATTGATTCCTTTTGTGATAAACTAGAAGTGTGTTATTTCTTGGCAGAGACACACTCCCTGTGGATATTTGTCTTGTGTCTTTTCATTCTTGTGTGTTTGCAAAGTTTATGGGGTACAATTTTGCAGAGATGGTGTGTAGACACTGACCAATGGCAGAGTGTAAGGAGTTAAAAAAAAAAAAAAAAAACACTCCATGTACGATACTACTATTGACCACGAGAAGGCAGCACTTCTCAAAAAGTTGGTCTGAGCATCTGGCGTAAGACAGCTACAAGGCAATCCTTAGTGTACCTGCACACACACACACACCTCTACTACTTTCAGGTTATAAAGCAAAAATTAGGGAACTTGAATAGACAGAAGTTCTTTGTTTATCTCAGTTTCAGAGTGAAGGTGCACCTTCTATTACAAACTTCATACTCATGTAGCACATTTAATGTAGCATTACGCAGCAGGGAGAAAACACTTACTGCGAAGTACACCATTAACCCCAATTGTAAAGAAGGTCAATGCTGTTGCTTCTTAGTTAAATCTTGCATGTCTTTTTTTTTTTCTTTTTGCAAAATGAGTCGAAAACTTTGGCCTCAAACTGTGCTGTTGCCAAATAAAAGGCTGAATGAAAGTGATTTAAATGTTATTTTTCCTTCTACTACTTGTATTTAGTTTACAACCTATTAAAAACTGTCTTGAGAACAGGGTGCTCTTGACTGATGAGAAAAGTCTTTTTTTTTTTTTTTTAAGAAACTGACAAAAGTAAAAAACAAAGGAGATCCTGTAAACCGTTTTGGAGCCTCTGGAATTCCTGGTCAGTGGGATGGAATATGATATTCTTAACAATGAAATAGTTGTTCGTTCCAACTCCTTGAGAATTCCAGTTCTGCATTGATTAGTTATGATTGTAGCAGCCAGCAGCTCTGCTGTCAGAACACAATATGTACTGAAATGCTAACTGTAGAGAAGTTGTGCTTTCCATGTTCATAGACTAAACACTGCATCTGTGATACTCATGACTTGCAGCCGTTTTAAAATGGGCTTCTCCAAACCCAGAGTCACAGTAATAATGAAATGTAATATGAATACAGCATAATTCTTTATTTCAGTAATATTTCCATTTATCTTTGTGACTGGAGAATTAAAAATGGTACATGAAAAATGAGAATGGAAATGACCAGAACATGGGTATGATCCAGTTTTAGCAAGTTGAAAGTAAACAATAACATCATTGCTACGGCACGACAGAACGTCCAGAACCCAGTTGCAGAGTTAAAGTCCAAAACCGTTTATTCACAAAGTAATAACTAAAGTGGGAACTCGTAACTCCTTCAGAGGGCAAAGTAACAACAAAAAGGTTAAACAGAAGATCACCATTTAAGATGGAGAAAGTTAATACAAAATAACAACTAATAACACAATAAGGCACAAAAACTCACTAGCACTGGGATGCCATGGCAACTTTGGTGCAAAGGCAGGAGATCACTGGGAGCGCAGTCGCCACAATGGACACAAAGATAATAATCCCACACTGGAGACTGAGTGAGGTCTCCAGTGTGGGATCAAGCCGACTAATTTAGGCATGACGAGTTGCAGGTGTGCCGGAGCCCAGTGCTCCCAGAGATCGCCTCGCCCCCCACTCCTTGTGCAGGGAGAGAAGGATTAGCAACAAGCATATTTTCATGACCACAACAATCATTATGTAAATCACTGAATCATTGAAAAACTTTGTGACCGTGGGGTAGTGGGTTGTCAGTTGGCCTGATCTCCATGTGTCAAAGTGTCACTGGGCAGGATACTGAAACTCAAATTACCCTTATTTCCTCAGCCACTCAGAGAGGCAGTCCCAGATAAAATAATGTCTGTCTCAAATGAAATCAATATCTGGAGTATGATGATCTGCTGTGGCGAAGCCTTCAAAAGGGGAAAAGGGTGAAAGAAGTTGCTCTCTCATTAAAAATTAATTCTTTTAGCAAAACGGTTTTTCGTCAGACATTGTGTACTCATTGTACACCTCTCAGTTATGATCAAATTACATACCAAATTAGGTTGTAGTTTAAAAGCCTTGTTTATAAGATTGATATTGCATAATGCTTTTGACCCTTTCACTGATTATTTTGTTTAGTAAAAGCTGCTGTTGGTTCTTCACAACCTCTGAGTGCAAGCACTAAATTACAGTAGAAGACAAAGGACATTACAGCATATAATGTGTGATCAACGGATGTGGACATGGAACATTACTCACTACTAAATGACATGAAAAGGTCTTTGCATACATGTGCAGACAGCTGCACCTCCACCTCTATTTACATATGTTGCGGGATAACTAAAAAAAACTATTCATCAGTTTAATCATTAAAGATCCTTGTGCAACACTTTCAACAGATATACAACATACATGCTGTGTTTGGCTGTTTTTTGCTGTGCCTGCAGAGAAATAACTAATGGCTGTCATTGGCAGTGCTTAAATGTGTCTACAGACATCCTCAAAAGCCATCGTTTCTAGACAAGGCTTTCATTTAAAATGACTTATAGTATTGACCTTCGTGCATGTGTATTGTAACTGAAGATTAACTAATGACTTCTCGTTAAATATCCCACAAATTTTCATGACAGGGAAATTAATGAAGTAATTAAAAGAAAGAGTGCATAATCATCAAAATAATTCAGATATTTTTCATTTTCCTCCTTCTCTGCCCTCTCCTTTATTGTCTCTCTGTTTCACATCACAACTTATTTTTGTGTCTGAGCTTGCAGTTAGCAATAATGCTACAACTGTCCAAAAATGTATTTTTTGAAAACGCTGTCATCTTTTCACTTATGACTCTTTCTGCAACACTTAACAACAAATGTTCATATTCAGTGCTGTAGAAAATCTTCAGATCTATAAAGTAAATCTTAAATCTAATTGAATAAACCTTTTTTTTTCAAACAGAAGAAAGGGCTGCAGTTCGAGGTGTCTTCATGACTTTCCCACCTCATATTTAAACAACAAACACTGGGTGGGTTGTGAAGCACTTACTCAACCTTGAATGATGTTTATAAGTACTGAGTGAACACCCTCATAGGTCACGCTAAAAGAAGTATTTTGTGTTTTACAGCTCTGCTCAGGGATCTGGCAAAGCTGTGATTTCAGCTAAATGATGATGTTATTTACATCGAGCTGCAGTAAAACCTTGAACCTAACACTGAGAATATTAGCAAAATTAAAGTTTAGTTTCTCCAGTGAGAAATACTACGGTAAATGACACCCATGAATGTACACTTGTTAGACCTTCAACCCACCAGAAAGACAAGATGCTCCTAAAGCCTGCAGCTGCAACTTTTTTTTTGAATGAATGCATTAAAAAAAAATGAATGCAAATAAGGTGTAATTTAAGGTGTAATTTTGAAATGCTTGCATTGATGACTTGTAAAAGAGATGGTTCAGATGCAACAAAGTATGTAGATCTAGCTGTTAGACTAGATACACACTGGATGTTTTTCAAATTTGAATCCATTTTAAGTAATGGGAGACCACAGACATAAGGACTGTAACTGTTTTTTATGGTATAACCCTCTGAATAGACATAAATGATTAAGAAAGGCTGTATGTAGGGCTGACCCTAATACCATTTTATAGGTACAGAGCTCTGGCAGAGGAATACAAGGCATAATCTGAGCTTTGGTCAGAGCTTTTTCAAATTGCAGTATTATAAATATATTATTATAGGAGTAATGTTTCACATAATCTGCACTATTATTGAAAAAGCAAAAGCATGTTAGCAGCAGCTATTATTTTTTTCAGATTTTATCATAAACCATCAAGAGTCTAATTTATGTCATGTCCAATGTCACCATTTACCTGAAGTGGTATACATGGCAACTGCAGCACTGTTTACTATGTGTGCTACCTGCTAACCGATTATTTACATGGTCTCAAATACTTACCTAGAGGTAAAATGTAAGGTCCACCTCACAAATGAATCTGGATATGCCAATATTCGGGTCAGGCCTTAATTGGCAGTCCACATACCTAATGTGTGTAGTGACAATTTCATAGTAAATATTTTGTGTTATTTTCTACAACTTGATTGGGTGCTGTAAGTCAAATTGAGAGCACACATTTGAGGTTTATATGGACAATTAATTGGTTGGAAGAAGTTTCCAGTCAGATCATACCCTCATGATAGTTGGAAGGGGCTAACTGGCTTAAAAACTGGGCCTACATAGTCAGCCTAAGGAGGTGGAAGCTGTCCAGAAGGCCTATGTCCAATTGACCCATATTATATGAATGCAAATAAATTAAACTATTTCTCAGCTACAGCTCACTACATCATGTAAAAAAAAAAAATCAAGCAAACCAAAAAAATGTTTCATGGTTTGGAGTTAATTTATTTTAAAAAAAAAAGAAATCGTATTGCACTCAGAGCATCATTATAATATGCACGACCTATGCATTCCCTTAAAGCCAAATTCATAAATAGCCAGAGAAAATTTTGCTGACCTTGTACAATGTTTTGAGATATGAGCTTCTGTAGAGGACCTTGCCTGGAGGACCTCTGTGGTTGTATGTCCACTCCCACAAGTGAAAGACCCCTAGACACATCATCAAATAAAGTAGAGGAAACAGACACAGAAGAAAGAGGGAGAAAATCTCTAAAATGTTAATGAGGAGTTGTCACAGAAAATGGTCAGTCCTTTTATCAACTAATCAGAAGCTCTGAGAGATCTGCCAACAGGTCTAAATTCAGCTCAGGTCCATTGGGGCTCCATAAGGATAGATGACCCCATTATCATATTTACTGGTTAGCGTCATGGTTTAAACATTACCTCTGACTTCTATATGAACTTTTTATGTTCTGCCTGTCTCCAAGCAGGTTACATCTGCAATCCAAAAGTATGCTCAGTGGGTAACTGACTGGCTAGTGTCCAGAAGTATGAGTGAGTATGTTTGGGTGTTAATCTTGTGATTGACTGGCAATCTGTCCAGTTTGGACCAAGTTCAGGTTTCATTCAGACACAGTGGTGTGCTAATATTTTTAAAATGTTGGTGCTATAGCAAGTGTATTTCTATGAATTAGTTCATCTGTGCGTGAGCTGCAGATGTTTTTCTTCAGTTGCCCATTGCTCATAGATGATCACAAATCATTGCTGTGTCATGGTACAATAATAATCCTCCAGAATATTCCCACAGGTTTCAGTGGCATTTCAGTGGCTGTCATGTTTGTGTGTCATGTTTCAGTGTGAGTCATGTAAAAAACAGTTAACTTAAAAGAAAAAAAAAAAAAACAAGCAGTAAATCACCCTTGAGCCAGATTTCATGATAGAAAAAATCTTTGTTATGGTTATAACTGAGAGTTGTCTTGAGTTGGTAGAAATAAATAATTTCAGACTTTGAAAGATATTTGAAAAGGTGAACCTTTAACCTTTAAGGTTAACCTTTTCTTCTCTTTAATTAATGATTTTCTTAATTTCCAGGTGAACCTTTAACCTTTAAAGTTAACCTTTATTACACTTTAATAATGATTTTCTTTTGCTCTCATACTGTGTCATGCTCCTAATTTTAATTCATCTTTGCTCACAGATAACATTATATGTATGGCCCTATGAATTTGTGTCAGGTGAAAGATTTGGTTTGTATCTTTTGCAATATCCTGAATTTAACCTCAAATCTCACTGCTCATAATGGCCTATGTTACTGCATAAGTGCAAATAGTCTTTTCCATTTGTCTATCTATTTCTCAATCACTCTTCCAATCATTTTGGTTTGTCTCCTTTTAACTCATTCTTGAAATAAAATTACTGTAGGTAATGATTGGTGTAAGATCCTGATTTATCCACAGTGTCCCACATGTGGATCTTGACATATTTTGTGGGATCTCAGCAGAAACAGGTTTCAATCAACTCTTTCTACAAACTCTGTAATAAGTGAATTTGGTGTTTGATTTTGGTTGACATGTAATCGAATACTGTGCACCAGCTGATGATAAGTAGTTGAAACCTTCATGTTCAAGCTATGCTAACATACCCTATCATAATGTTAAAATGATTTGGTATATTGCTGCAAAGGCCAAAAACACTGAAAGGCATCATGAAATGTGGGGTTAGGAGATTAGAAGGAGAACTCTACTCTGACAACAGCCACAGGGAACCACGATTTCTTTTAGGGCTGTGCCCGACTGGACCCCATGGGTACAGGCCCGGCCACCAGGTGCTTGCCATCGAGACCCACCCCCAGCCCTGGGTCCAGAGGGCCCTGATGGTCCTCGTCCAGGAAAGGGACAACGAGGTTCAGTATTTTTAATCATTAAACCTCATTCACTATTCTTTCTCTTCATTTTTCACACGCGCTTTGTCTAGATCCTCACCTAGGACCTGTTTGTCTGGGGTGATCCTATCAGGGGCATGAAGCCAAAGATAACTGAGCTCCTAGGATCACTAGAACACTCAAATCCCCTCACCATGATAAGATGGAAGATCAAGGAGGAGAAAAGTATATATATATATATATATATTTTAGAAAAAAATGGATATGTTTATGTTTGATCCAATTCTCTTGGTCCCTACACTTCCTGTCAGACAGCGTACACAGAGGGGTCTTGGACTGGTAAATATTACACAGTGGCTCTTACTGTGTTATGTATCACAAGTTAACAGCTTCTTTTATTACACTTTTAGCTAAGGGTGCCTTCACAAAGATGGGATAAACTCAGGTTTTAAGGTTTTAATGAAAGGCAATAGTTTTTTTGTGTGTGAGACAGTAAAGGTATGTATGTGTATATTTTGGGTATCTGAAGTGACGGCCAACTAAGAAACTACAATGCAACTAATCTCTGTTACTTTGACTGAAGGTGCCAAGGTGTGAAAATATGTGAGTTGTGTATTCTTCCAGGGTATTGCTACCTGGGCAAGAGGTACCTGATGTTACATCAAATTAACAGCTTGTACATCCTCACCAGGATATCCAGCTTCTTGATGGTGTTTTATTTGAGTCTTCTCAATGAGAAATTGAAAATTGTGAAATCCCTGTGTTAATGAATGCAGCATCAATAGGACAGGAGCAGAACCTGCTATTGTGAAGACAATCTCGCAAACACTGGTGAAAAGTAGCCCATTTAAGAAAGGACGTATAGATCTTTATGGATGGCTCAGTGCTTGAATGAGCAGAGACTGCTACTGTGAAGGAAAGTGATTGGTTCTCTATAGATAAATGGCTCAAGAGAATCTAGCTTTAAAGTTATAAAAGTACTACACTCCAGTCTTACCACCTTTCATTGTTGTAATATGCAATGAAACCTGCAATATGAACAAATGTACAAATATGTACAACGTGGACATCACTCATGAGTGATAGTAAACGCCTTCAGCTGCCAAAATCAGGCTAAGCAGGTCCAGGACCATTGCCAAACTGTACTTATGATAAAAAGTCAAGAATCATGAGCTGAATTATGAACTGCTCAGTTGTGTTTTAGTAAAGTGTGTCTTATAAGCAGTCAGAGCTCTGATGAAGTACTGGGCAACTTGGTGAACACATTTAAAAAAAAAAAAAAACTGATTATAGTTATAAAGTACACTGAATAGAAATGCTTTGTCCATCACTTATCTGTGTTTTTCGCCACCCAATTGACATATTTATGGTGTGTTTAAAATTATGAAATTTATTAAGCAGATGAAGTGACTCATTTCCGACACTTGTAGTTTATACAATAATCCAACATAGATTGACTGTAATCTGTGTCCAGGTTTACGTTTACATAGAAACACTGAACTTTACACTGATCTCAAAAATGGCAAACTCAACCCCCTTCAATGAACAGCAACATAAATACATGACTGAAAAGTGAGCTGCTATACTATACTATACCCTAATGGTATTTCAACTAAAGCATGACACAAACATTTTATTGCTGTAAGAAGTCAAGAAATTGTGTCAGTTTTTGAAAAAAAAAATGGAATAATATACTCTTTTGATTTACAGTTGATTACTTTCCACTGCATCTGAACCAAGTCTGTTTTCACAACACACATACACCCACTCACTCTCATTCAGTCTCTGGCTGGCAGACCTCTCCACTTAGCTGGGCTTGTAAATCATCTGTGCAACATCAATGGAAAAACATTTGTCACCTCCAGTGGCTGCCTGACTCAGCATCTCTTTAACAATCCTCAAGGAGCAAGGCATGTGGGTAAGGGTGTCAGAGAGGTCAAGTGATCATCAAACTATCAGTTCTGCTGCTTGCCAGATGAGATTTTGTAAGAAGAAATGTGAGGTTTTATATCACATCTGGAACCAGAGTACTTTTGATTTTGACAAACATTAACTGTAATTGTAAGTTTTCTTCTTTTAAAAGAGTGATTTTATCTGAGAGCTTTATAGTATTTTTTCATTGTGAAAAGTCAATGATCTTTGTATTTTCAAAAAGGCCACTGTAAAAGTTGAAGACACAAAAGGTTTTTAAATATTATTATGTACATTAATATGTTTTATTGATCAGCCCACTTTGCTCGAGATGATGACAAAGATATGATGTATTGTAGTTTTTATCAAACAGCTATTGATTGGCAAGTATTTTGAAGACATTAGACTGGAACCATCTGTGTTTATGCCATGGATTTCACTCTCTTGGTCTTTGACAGATATTTGGTGTATCTTCCAATATTAAGCAAGTTCTGTCTTTAAATCCATGAGGAACAGTGTTAAGTCCCACGAGGCTGATATAGATGTGCTTGCTGAGATGGTAACCGTCTGTTTGAAGTAAAAATTAATCAACAAAGTGGAACACTGCCATTTGTAAATAAAAGACAGGCTGATTAATGAAACTCAATAGAAGATTTAAAATCATAAAAACTTCCAGAAGGCATTGTTGATGCATCCTCTATGAAAAGTAGCTGCATGTGTGGATAACGCAATATGAAACTCTTCACCATATTTGCCCACACTATCCTATCAGCTCCCAATTCCTTTTTCTTTATTGATTTGTCTATTAGTATCTGAAAACATTTTTCAAGAGGATTTCCTTTGTATTTTATATGTATATAAATAAAAAGGATATAAGAGAATACCCAAGAGGCCATTGATGTTGAAACAAAAGAGAACTCCATATTTCTTGAGGAAAACATTTCTGTACTGTTTGAAACCATTGAAATTAAGTAACATTTTTTAAAATGAAAATCATGTCAATTTAGCAAGGACAAATCTAAAAATGGGAGATGGTTTCATATAAAGCTAAAATAACAGCAGTGAAAAAAACATTAAACAGCACATAACAGAAAATGCAGTCATGATCCATTCACTTTGAAAAAAGCAGAAAAAGATAAATATTTAAATGAAGAATATGTAAATGGCAAAAGGCCATGGCAGATACAGAAAGAAACCATGCTCCATAACTGAAATCTCACATCTGTTTGACACAGACAGTCTTATCGAATTTTTGATTTTACAATGAATAATGCATTTCAGCAAAATGGGTTAGCTGCTTTTTCTTCTTCTTCTTTTTTTTTTTTTTATTTAGGCCGCCAGCTACCGTTTTAGGTGTATGTTTTCACTCTTACTTTTTCCAGAGTTGGTCCACTGCCATCATGTGGTGTCTGCAAGCTCTGCTGCTCACAGAGGTCATGTTCTTCCCCTTCCTGCTCTGCCCTGGATTGTTTATCTGTGATGTACAGTCTCCCTGTGTGTGTCAAGGCTCCTCCCCAAACAGTTTGTCAGCAGTAACAGCATTAAAGTGGGGTTGGGGGTTTCTAATTAAACACTGGTAATGATAAAACTGTGAGAGTGAAGGGGGTGGAGATTGGAGTGAAGACAGAGAACAGATGCTTTGACTAACCTCATCCCACCTTGATGCCCACTTTATGAATACTTAAAGTAGATCTCGTTGTCGTTATCCCATTTGCAGTGTTTGTGCATTGCAGAAGCAGCCCACGTAGGGCTGCTGCACATCATTTCCTCTCACACTCTGACTGACACATTTGGAAGATTTGTGATTTGTGATGTATAAAAGGCTGTCTGTCTTTTCTCTTGATGTCTCTCCCATTTTATCATTCCACATCACATTTCAGCCCCCACTTAGTTTACACACACACACGTGTGTGTGTGTGTGTGTGTGTGTGTGTGTGTGTTTGTATGTAAGACATATAATTGGTTATTTGAGAAGCTGCAGTGTTTGACATGTTTGTGTTTGCTTAAAAGACACTAAAGAGTATATTCATGTTAGGGTATCCCTTTCAATTTCATTAGAAGCTATATTTAACTATGATTAGGGAATAATGTCAAGGCAGTCTTCCCTAATATTGGCATAGACCACTCTGATTTAATTGGGATTCCCATTTGACCATCCATCGTGAAAAATGTGCATCTCTTTATAACACAATGTCACACACCAAAAACAATGGTCAATGGTAGCCAAAGAGGAAGCTTGCAGACAAATCTGCAGTGCATGTCGTGGCATAGGTAACTAAGAAACCCAGGAAAGTAATGATAGCAGAATCAAGGAAGAAAAGATGTAAGAGACCAAACAAGAGTAAATATCCAAGAGGAAAAACTGTTTAAACATCTGTATAACTTGGTTGTTTTACCAAATAATTGTTAATCAAATTTTTAAATGTTGCTTCAAATTAAATATGATTTAACCTCACTTCAAGGTTAAATCATATTTTCGAGCAAATAAAGCTGGCGGAACATATCATCAGAAGTTGATGTTATGAACTACATTACATAAGCAAGTTGAAAGTGTATAAGCTAACCAGTATGAGACAAAAAGAGGGCACTGGTAAAAGAATTTCTTTCAGTTTGGGATTTTGCAATATACTCTTCAGATAGTATATTTTTTATTTTTTAGAAAAGGTAGTTAGAATTTATTCCCAGGAGTTTTTTTAAAAAAATCTTCTCTTATGCAAAGTGAATAAAGAAAGACAATTCCCCATGAGACATTCAAGCTTTCTTTACTGATATTGCTTGAATTAATTTCTAGTTTTTTGCAGTGCTTTCTATTTCAGTATTTGAATGTTTTTATGGAATTATTATTATTTATATCAAAACATTATATGAAATGTTTTATTTTTTTATATAGTTAGCATTTCTTGTTAATTTGTATTCAGCAACACTCAAAATTTATGACTTTTGTCGAGCACTGAAATATTTTTTTTTTTTAATTTCCTGCAGTGAATATTTGATACTTTTCAAATGGTCAGTGCTGTAAAATATAACTCAGTTACCATTTCACCATCATAAGCTGTGTTCCTCCCATCCCTTGCCTTCATGTCATTGTAAATTCTCATGGTTAACATCTAAGCTCTAATTTATAGCTCCATGTTGTCATCACAGGGCCAAGGCCCTTACTGGTCTTTGCCATCAATCAGATTGCCTGCAGGTAATAGGTAAGTTGCATAATGTCACAATTCCAATACATTATTTACCATGAGACATTAAAAGGTAATGTGTATTAATAAACAGGCCCAAGACCAGAGGGCAAGAGCACCTTCACTCCAGTCGTATTTCTTCTTGCCTTCATTGAGAAGACACTTCATAATAAATGTCCACTAATACCAACACTCAAGGGTCTTTCGATTGCTCTTGCTCCTTCTGCTAGTCATTTTGGCAAACACATTCACTCATTTTGTATATAGAAACTTATTTTGCCTATTCAGATACTTTTACTTATGTCATTATCAGTTCATATCCATGTCATATTTTTTCCTCTGGCAAAATGTCCATCTGCTATCTTGGGTTAGCTGTCATCAGTCTGATCTTAACTGTCACTGTCTTCAGATTCCTCAGCTGTATCTTCTCCTGGATGAATTCTGTGGACTGACCCCTTCACAGGCGACTAAGTTGTCACAATCTGGTTTTATCTATTTATCTGCAAGAGGAAAGCTGAGACTCAGCTCCAGCGCTTGTAATCTGGTCAGTGTGCATTGCAAGGAACAAAAAAAAAAAAAAAAAAAAAGACTAAACAAAAACAGAAAGTACATGACTGCAATACAATCACACTGGTAGATGTCTGGAGGGGGCTACTGACATTAACTTACCTGCATTTCATTAAGATGGAGAAATTAAAATTTCAGTAGCACCTAAACTTACTGTTAATTGCAAATGGTGCATGCTTGGAATATTTATGCCTTATTTATACCTTGCAATTACTACCACATGCCCTCCAGCTCAACCCATGCTGTTTCTGCACAAAACCCAAAACACTTTATTTGAAATTCTACTGCCAATCAAAAACACACAAGAAACCTGGAGGAATTTTGTGGTTTATAAAACCATATGGCTGCATGAATTCTTGTTTCAATGCCATGACTTACCACTGTGGGCTGGAACTAACTGCTACAGATTGCACATGTTCCTCTGATGCATACTTTGCTATTTTTAAAACAAAGACAAGAGACAGAACAAGTGTCTGAGATATGAGCTATTTACATAGGCTCTCTTCTGGGCTCTTCATCCTTCACATCACTTGCTCCAGGCAACTGTATCAGTGTACATGTTTCTTGGATCAATATCTAAATAATGAAATCTGCAATATCAAACATCATTCACTGCATTTCCATTTTAATACAATCAAAATGATTTTAATCTTCATAAATGTAATGCAAAGCAATATGAAAATAGAGCTACTGAAGAAGTTGTGCAACAGTGGTGCCTTAGATGGAACTTTGAGAGTTCCATCCATATATGGGTGGAACTCTCAAAGTAATACTCTACCACAAATAAAAAGGTACAACAGATGTGTGTTATGTGTTTGACATTGTAGTGGTAAAAAAAATCTTCAGAAGAAGCTAGTTGCAGATTAAGTACTTCTGACTGTTACCACAACATCAAAGGAGAATGTACAACAGATCTTAGGACTATCAGAAAGGTTTATGTTCTTATTAATCTTCTGCAGGAGCCCAAGAAAAACCCAGTCAGATAGACAATTGGATATGTTTTTATAATAACCAAATACCTACTAAGGAGTACAGTAGATCCTGAAAATGAAGAGAAAGAATAGTCATCACATGTGCCTTGCCATTCATCAGATATCATCCATCCATTCACTATCTGTGCTCACTTCTTCCTGTTCAGGGTCATGGTTGGAGCTTACCCAAACCTTCTTTGGGCAAAAGTCTGATGTACACCTTGGACCGGTTACAAGTCCATCATGGAGTCAATAACCAGAAACATCATTTCTATCATAAACTATACAGGTTGAGATGGGACCAGCTGATTCCAAAACAAGAAAGCTCCTTGAGATCCATGGCAGGTATCACCAGAAGTCCACCACCTTCAGATGATACACTAAGTGGAAGGATGGAGGTTCCGGACAAGTAAGCATCAAAGTCACTATCCAGGATGAAACAACAAAATCCCAGAAATGCCTGCAGAAGATATCCCCCCAACAATGAATTTGTAAATTAATGTCTTGCTTAACAGAAACTCAATTAAAGAAAGGGGGAAAAAGACAATGAATCATCATGGAAAGAGAAGGGATTACACAGCATGTCAAAAAGTTTGACCAGTGGATAGAAAATGCTGGTCAAAAGATAGTATTGATTCACTAATTATAGCAGCACCAGAACAGGCACTGTGAACAAGAGAAAGCAGAGAGTTACCAGACCAGACAAGACTCCAAATTTAGGCTGCGAAAAAATAGATGCCCACTAGACAAGGCAAGAACCACATACATGGCATGCCATGACACATAACTGAAATGGTGTGCAGGAACACCTGCACCAAGCATGGATGTAACTCTCAAAGTAATTCTCTACAACAAATAAAAGGGTAAAATGGACATGGCTTATGTGTTTGACATTGTAGTGTTAAAAAAATCTTAAGAATAAGCCATTAGCATTCAATTTAGTAATGCTATTCAACAGTAACTTTAAAAGGGAGTACAAGATGCTTCCCAAATACTTGGGGGAAAAAAGATGAGGAATGTGAAAACAACTGCAGTGGAAGTGATCACTGAAGCATTCAGCCCTGTGACCTCCAAACTAGGAAAAACATCAGTGCCTGTGTCCAGAAGAGTACAGTCCTAGGAATAACTAAGATGTTGTGTAGAACCCCCAAGCTCTGAAGGGTAACCACCCACACAGATAGGATCCGGGGATCAGGGAGCTTTGTATATAAAAAATATATAATACACATTCCTAGAATTTAGAACTGTGGAAAAAAATATCTTAAAAGAGAGTCCAGATATCAAATGCATTTTGTATTGAATGAATTTTTAAAATATTTTAAAAACATACTCAACTCTTTTCATTGTATTTACATGCAGTCTCAGTATGATCTTACAGTAGAAACATGCGTTATTAAAGTAGGTGGTGTAGTAACTAAATCAAAAAGTCATCATGTATTTTCTTTAAAAAAAAAAAAGCCCAAACACATATGCCCTTATTAGCTATGGTTTATGTTATTTTCATGAAGACAAGTGCTATTGGTGCCTCCACATCTGCTGCAGTTTATATAAGGATCAGCAGCTGCATCATCTGCTGAGGGAGAACCGCGTCCATGGTTGAGTTAAAATGTTCTCATCACTGATTCTTGCTCTTGGGAAAAACATAGATTTGAGGCTTTGCTCCTGTTGTGAAGCAAGTCAAGCCAATCAGCGGAATGGAAGATGGAACACTTTATCTTCACACATGCAAAACCATTGTCTGTGTAAAGAACCATGAGCACATGCACGTGTGTTTCCTTCTACTACATGGTAAATTTTCCCCAAGGGATTTGTATTTGTATTTTTATTTTTTTAATTGTTTCCAAACCAACACAAAAACAAAACAAGTGGTAAATAAAATACCAAAAACACTACGAGCAGGAAAAACAAATACAGACGCATGCACATGACTTGCAAAAACTGAGTATTTCACTACCAACCAGGTACAAGAAAGTTAGGAAAAAACTAGAGTTCCAAAAGAGGAAGTGAACTACATTTTTTGCGTTCAATCTGAGCTACAGAAAAAAAAAATGTCAAAAACAACTACCATTATGGCTTCCTACATCACGTCACTGTGATGGACTTCAGTCATTATTGAAATGTTTTGAGCTACCAGTCAAAACTCACATCTGTGTTTTTAAAAAAGTGGACTGTCTCCTGTATTTCTACATACATTGGGACAAATGTGAGACAAAATCAACAAAATAAGTATGCTAGAGATATTTATATAGCTCCTAGAAAGTATGGATCTAAAATATTTATGAGAAAAAAACTGTCCTACTATCCTACATTCTGTATTTATAAATGCAAGGACAATCAACTAAGATTGGGAGGATCGTTGAATGAAATCAGAAATCTTCACCGTTTATTTGCATTTTGTGTGTGGTCAGAGTTCAAACATACTTTCCATTTATTTATGTAACTTTGTGCATGAAAGTGATAATGTACCTTTGTGCTTTTGCATCTTGTCTCAAAACCTTTGTTTCAATGTAGCTCCTCGTATTTGTCTTCTGACAGTAAAGAAAAGTAAAAGCTGTTGAAGGGAAAACAGGAGCAATAAACTGTGTCTGAAACATTGTTAGAGTAGGACTTTTTAAAATTTAACTTTATATTTTCATCAATCCTGTGTTTACTACTTAAGTAAACCTCTTACTTTCACTGTCAACAAATCAAAATCACCTTGGTACTGCAGATCAGAGTTTCTTCTGCTGTCTCACCTTGGTTTCTATTTACCAGAACAGAGTTATCATACAGAATTTCCACATAATATTGAAACTAAAACAAGAAAGTCAATGCCAGTACTTATTTCTTCAATGTAAAAATTAACATCTAGTATAAAAAGTCTTCAAACACAAAATAAAGAGGTGTTTCACATTTAGGTTTGGGTCCAACATTTCAGCATAAATTTTAAATGTCTTGGTGAGATGGTTATGTTTGGGTTACTTAAAAAAAGAATCCTGGGAAAATTAGTAAAAAAGTAAAAAAAATAATAAGTAAGTTAAAGAAGTAAGTTAAAAATTAAAGAGTTTCATATACAGTTTTTTTAAAAAGTGTTTTATTTGACTCCTGTACACAGCAATTCATCTTGTGTTTTGAATGACTTGGTCAAATGGTATGGAGGTTATTGAAAAGACCATGCTTCATCATTTCATTCAGTTGGTAGTTTATTGACGGTCCCTAAGGAAGACCGTCTCTGATGCCTGGTGAATGTCAGCCAATTATCAGACCTAAAACTAATCTCATCACAGTCAGATTGTATGGAGGCTATTAAAAACAAAAAGCTTCAGCATCTGGTAGTTCATTGGCAATCCCTAAATGTGGCCATGGTGGATAAGTAGTGAATAATCTGTTGAATATCCAACATAAAACTAATATCACTAACTAATGTCAGTATCCATTGAGAGAGTAGCTTCAGACTTGTTTACTGATATATTAGAATGACCCATGCAAGAATGTGCAAAATACCATTCACATTGGTAGTCTGTACCACCTTGTCGTGTATGTTAATGGCAATTATGACTTGTGATTACAAATATATAAACAAATTTTATACATTTGTTTATACATTTGTGGAAGACACGCATTCAGGATTTTGAAATGGGGGAGACATGTCTTGAAGCCCAAAGGAGAATTCCATCTACAGCTTTTTGACAGACAGGTCACAGATGATGAGAATTGGCAACCACATCTCCTCATTCATGATCCTCATTCATGATCCTCATTCATGATCCTCAACAGAAGCACCACAGGGGTGTGTTCTCAGCCCCTGCAACCTATACGTGACAAATAAAGAATCTTGAGTTGTGTTTTTTGGTACTAATTTAATCAGTTTAATCTTGTGTTGATCTGAAGACATCTCTGTATAACTGCCTGAAATGCCTAAAGTTTTTGACTGTCACAGTGCTACAGCAATTTCTGCTTTCCATCTTAGAACATGCACAAGAAAAGAGCTGATTATATTATACCTTTATCTCACTTGTGTCTTTAAAACTGATGAATATAACAGACATTATTTCAAATTTTGCTGTCCAGCTAGTGTCATCATATCACCTGGATGACCCGAGTAATTAGTTCAAACCCTAAATGTGTTTTACAATAATTATGAACACTAGAGAGTGCCTGAATCATAAACATCCAGGCCACAAAGACTATAGTGAGTTAAGTGAGCTGTAAGAAGTAAAAAGAAAGAAACTACATCAAAAGGTAGGTTTGCATATTTCATGTGCTCCTGCATGAAATGTGCAAATAAATCTTTAAAAACACAATGGAGCATTGCACAAATTTATTTAGAAATCTCCCCTTAAATAATTTCTCTCCTTGTTCTTCTGCTGATGGTTTTTATTTTTTACAAACATTTTCCTTAAATTTCTGGAGTTTTGATCTGCATTGAAGCCTCAAAAAAAGTGTAATCTGCCCAAAAAAAACCCCAAAAGGTTTTCCATTGAAGTTGAATTCAGAGTGACAGTGAGGTAGTGACAGCTGAGGCTGCAGAGGTTATCCACAGGGTTAAGTTCCCGTGGAGTTGCTGGCTGGTGATGCGTGGCTGCAGTGGCAGGGCAGGTGAGAGCATCTGGGTGATCTGTGAAGCGTGACACACCTTGCTCCCAGGCCATGGAGGGAAAGTAGCCCAAGTTGTGTGACTGTGAGACGGGTTGAGATAGAGTTATATTGCCCTCTTGCTTGTCACACATAGCTGCAGTGCTCTGCACAGACAGCATCAAGGTATCATCTTAGTTGCACCATTTAAGAAGTTCAAGTGTTTCTGCTGCATGAATTATTCATCACTTGTCATGCAAACATCTGCTGAAACATTGTAAACAAAAGCAAGATGCAGACTTCAACCTAAAATAGAACACAGGCACTTTAATTACAAAGAAGAGACATAGTCATTTGTTGTCATCTATGTTTAGTTGCATCGTGTCACATGTTGCAATGTCCCTGTCCTCTTCCTGCCACACAGCCTCTTAGAAGAGACTTTCTTGTGACAGTGAGAAGAAATCCCCCATGACTTCCTGTCCACTGATGTGTTTGCTGCAAGTATCATGAGTAACGGCACTCAATTTCCATGTTTTGACATAAGAAGGGACATTTGATAAATAGTAGGAGGACTCGAGCACATAAATGAGGCATAAATAATGCATAAATTAAGTGCCATTTTATGGAGAGATGTCAGTGCATTTCTCCAATAACGGGAAGATTAATGATGCAGCTGCAGAAGGGGAAATACTGCATAGGAGAATAGGAGAAAGATCAACGGATGAGTCCTCACTCTGACTGTTTTCAATCAATATACCCCGTGTATTTACAGAGGCTGGATGGATGATCTCAGCAAAGCAAACATCAGATGAAGTTTCGTGGAGGAAGAAAAAGTATGCACTTAGAATGAAGACTTACTTCTTAGAAGAAGTGCTCTTCTCTTGCAGCATGCGACCCACTTTTCTATTTTTCACTAAGGAGGTTTCATAAAACTAATGGATTGCATCTCATTGTTTCATTTCTATTAAATGTTACATTTTAACATGATGCAAATAATAAAGCTCTTGCTCACTAATATGTAGATGTCCTCTGTATATAAATTGGCATGACAGGAATAAGCTGGTGGTACGTACTCTCCTACAGTGGCAAGAACAAAGCAATCTGATTTCATAACTTTATGCAAACTGTTTTATTCTGAGGGAATCAAATACTCAAACAACAAAATGCACATTAAGTTGAAGGAAAGATGATTGTATTTGCAGGACCTTTGTCCTCTCAGACCTGCCTCAAATGCAGTGGCAGACCATTTTTAAAAAAATCAAGGTTTGAGTCACTTGTCGGTGCTGAATGACATCAGCTTTGTTCTCAGGTGTTGTCTCCTTCTGTCTACACAATAAAATTTAGTGGTTTGAGTGATGCAAAAGTTTATCTTCTGTAACCAAAAGCACCATGAGAGACGTTGTGCGTTACACTGTGACATCACCAGGTTTTGATTTAAGAAAGAAGATAAAAACAAATGACTAGCCAAAATATGACACCATTTGTGTGAAAGTCACACTAAAAAAGAATCTCGTGGGACCTGCTACAAAGTGGGCCACAGTGAGAGCCTATGCCAAACAGGAGGGCTTTTGTTTTGAAAGGTCATACTGGAAAAACAAAAACTGTTGTAAATTCAAAGCCATGCCTCGTGTTTGGCCATGCATGTGCCCAATTTGATAAAATATTCAGATTTCCCTAACAGTAGGACTTGGATGTGGTGGAGCTGATGAGAATGATATCATCTAAATTCTTTCTATCAAATTCCCAGTGTGAAGGAAATACTGAAATCTAGCAGTTAAATGTAACCAGCTGAATGACACCCATCTCATTTTCCTTCTCCAACAGTGCAGAAAACATGAGAGTGCTTAAAATCCATATAATGCCTGCAGAACAGTTTGGTTTGTCCTCCATAGTAACATGTCACAGTGTCATGGAGTCAGGAGTAGGACAAACTGCAGCATCTTTGAGTATAAAAACAAAATAGCTGTTACCAGATTATTAACACATAATTATTTTTGCTACTCACTTTTGCACTAATGCTAAAAGTTATGTGTTAGTTATGTGTTAGTTTTTCACTCTTTACTCAGATTCACTGGAGGGAAAAGAGAATAAGTTGAAAGAATTCCAGCTGATAATCACAAACACACCAAATCTACTTCAGCCATCTACCAGGAGAAAACCAGCCATTACCTTTCAAGCAATTAATTAATTTATTAATTAAATCTCTTATCTGTTATTTATGTTTTCTGTATAATTGTGGCCCATTAAAATTTCTAGAGTTGTTCACCATCTTTATGGAAAACTAAGCCAATAGAGATAACACTGATGTAAAACTTAAGAGAAAAAAGGGGTAATTTTATGTCCTCTAGTTGCTTTGAAAAAAAATATTCCCAGGTTCAGCCTAAAAGAAGAAAAAAAGAAAAAAAACTAATTGACAGATATATATATATATATATATATATATATATATATATATATATATATATATATATATATAT
>JAOWBL010000004.1:12728869-12753415 GCA_028564865.1 Zenarchopterus dispar
ATATATATATATATATATATATATATATATATATATATATATATATATATATATCACATATCTTTTGGTTAATGCTTAAAATGGACATTGCATGTTTACCTGCATGTTCATCTGGCTAAACAGTCTATATAATTCAATTTATTTATTATTATATATAAGCATAAGATAACTTTGTAAAAGTAAATAAACTAGCATAATTTAACTAGCTTTGTATGCAAACTGTTTTTGAACACCATTTTCCATGATGTAGAGCAAAATTCAAGCTTAAACAGAAAGACCAACATGCACCTGGCAGGCATATTAAAAAAAAATAAAAGCGAGTAACCCTCTCAACACCGCCATCTAGTGACCAAAATATACAATATCACAGAAGACCAGAGAGAGCTTTAAAATGCATTGGGTAAACAATATATTTTAAAACATAAATTTATCACAGACAATGTTGTCTTACTGTAAAAAAATAACAAACAAAACTGTCAAACTGTACTGGCAGTTTATCTCTGATGCTAATGATTTTGTTTGGTTATTATCTTTTTAAACAGAAACCGAAGCTATCTATTGATTATGAAAAGTCATGTTCAATGTAAAGAAACAACGACAGATTCTGTATCCTAAGAGTTCTCCATCATTCCTTAAATGTGGACTGATTGTGGCAGGAAAAGCAGCAAATAAGGTTCATCACAGCACAGAACAAAGTACCCTCAATGGCAGACGTGACACTACTCATATTGTCATAGTGGAGGAGGTAGGAGCTGGCGTGGAGGCGAATTATAAAGTGAGCTATTTAAATAAAACACTTTTTATGAGTGTAAGCAGGTAAACAACTCACCAGCTGATATGGATCAGCACTGACATCAGTGTCTGTAATCTATTCTTAAAGGAAAGATGTTAATGGAATAAATATATTTATTTAATCTCTTTTTTTTCTTTTGTAAAAAATGGCTTCTAAGTATCTTTGGGACAAAGCATCAGCTAAATTGTTCGCACAAATGTAGGAGGAAGATCCAGTTGGAGACAGAAACAAGAGGCAAGCAGACACACAGAACAAATTTTAAAAAAAAAAAAAAACTTTAGGAAAAACCTGAAAACAAAGCTATACATCGTGGCCAATGCAAATAAGGTCCAAAGCTAATAAAATCCAAAAGACAGAATGATATAAGTCACAGATAAGCATGATACCAACACAGTGTACACTGTGGTTAGGATGCTTCCCAGGGGAGGTGTTCTGAGCATGCCCAACTGGGAAGAGACTCAGCGGCAGATCCAGGGCAAGCTGGAGAGATTATAACTCTCGACTGGCCAGGGAACACTTCGATGTCTTCCCAAGGGAGATGGGGGAAGTGGCTTGAGGGAGGAAGGCATGGGGCTCTCTGTTTAGACATTTGCTCTCAGAGCCTGAACCTAGATATGTGGCCATTAATGGATGAGTGGAATAATATAGCAAAGAACAAGCAAATCTGACTACTGAATATATAAACAACAGGTGGCATTAATCAGTGAACTGAAACCAACTGTGGAGGAAGCATCATAAAGAGCAAAAGAAATTGGAAAAAAACAGAAGTAAACAATTACAGTACAGAACATGAAATTCCATAAATAAAAGACAAAAAAGCACAACCAAATTTAATCAACGAAGCTGTCAGGTAAGCGAAAACTTCAATAGTTGCCATGACAACATGAGTGCTGCCCAGACAAGTCCTGTTCCATGGACTCTCATAGTATCCTCTTAGGACTCCGGTAATTAGTTTATATCTACCAGCTTAGAAACGTAAGTCATGGGATTGTTTGCTCTGAATGCCGACATCACCTACCTGTAGTTAAGTATCATCTCTTCACTGACACTGAGACTACAGAGGCGTGTCTGTGCAACTCCAAAGGTGCTGAGACTGTCAGCCATGCTAATGTCGGCAGACAGCTATGTGTGTGTCTCTTAGCCATTTCCTGTGTGCTGGGGCATTCAGACATTGGCAGCTGTCTGCTTTGGTTTCTGTCCCTGGAGCTCAGAGAGGACTTGACACTGTGCCTCCCTGACACAGAAACATCGCCCCTGGCCACTCTTGGGCCCAAGACACAAAGAAATAAAGACATGTCACCAGAGAAAGGTCATGACGACCCCGTCCATCACTCAGAGCCGAGTTAATGTTCAATGCACCATAACTGATAACTGGTGTAATTGACATTGCATAACTAATCATAATGTACATGATCCGAAGAGGCTGATAATAGTAACCTCACAGCTGAGCTAAAGAGTTTAGAAAGACTAAATATTGGCGAAGGTGACCTGCAGCTCATCTAATTCACGAGATGGACACTTAAAAATTATGGGGACAGTTTTGGAGTCTTGTTCATTTGAAGTCCTTTCGAATTCATTAAGGAGAAAGGGTTTGATAGCAAATTTAAAATAATCGAGGTGATTATGGAACATCTGTAGTGTTAGATAAATGTAGGTCAAGGGCAAACATCTTTGTAGGAAGATTGTAGCCGGTGTCACCATTTTTCAAATTTCATTGATTAAATAGTTTTAATGTACCGACTGATTTTATGTACCAGCAGCCCCACCTGTTTTAAAACACACTTCTTTTTTTTGTTATTGTCTTCTAAGAAGCTGTTCATTAATTACAATAAGAGGGCTTTTGAATCCATCATGGCATACGATATATTTTTATTGATATCACATTTTATCTTGCTGAGTAAATATGTTTTTTTAACAAATACTGGATCTGTTAAATGCCTGAGTGGCTCCTTTTATGTTTTTCATCCAGAAATGAGCAAAAGAGGCAATAATTAAGAAAGAAGGAAAGAGCAAACCAAAGCAGTATTCAGTGTTGTTATTTGGAATTTATTTTTATGCACTTCTGAAAGGTTACGCACGTGTATGAGTTAAGTTTTTAAAATTAATGGAATGATTTCTGGATTTTGTAGATAATTTATGGATCTTGAGCAGGATAAAAGAATGAATGTTTGGGTTAAAAGATGAAACATTTGAATAACAACAGTAAAAATAAATCAGTAAACAGCAAATTTACTGGAACAATGACATAAAAAGAAAGAATGATGTCATTGTGGATTATGTTTCCTAAAGGATGGGTGCATTTACTGTAATTGCAGATTTAATGCACCTCCTGGCAAGAATACAAGCAGCCTAAATCACACATACAGTGTAATGTGAGAAACGAGTGCAAGCTGAAACAACTGGAATTTTCCATGTTGGTCTTTTTATGTCACTTCTATAGGCACATTGTACCTTCACTGGAGGACGTACAGCATGCCTGCTGCTTATAATGTGTAATATTAAGTTCTTTCATGTGGAGAACCAGAACTACGTGACTGGCCCTATTGACTATACTTTGCATAAATTAGTGGAAAGAAAAGATGAATCTCAATCAGAAAAAGTAGTGTTCTGTTCATACAGCGAGGTCTCTGATAGATGCAACTCTGTTTAGACTATAATGTCAACAATCACTTAACTGGTGATCATTGCTGTGGTAGTTGGGAATGAGCTATCTTGTCTGCTAATGTTTCTGAAACTGCTCCCCAGTGACAACTGCCAACTATCTAACCTCCGGATTGAATCTCATGCGGAAGTCAAAAGTTGCAGTTCCCCGACTGACCGCTAGATGCTGACTGCAAAAGTGAGTTAATCTCCATTCACCTCCATGTAAAAATGTCCAATTTTACAGCAGAAATAAACATTTTACAGCCAGGTTCAAAACCCATTTCAGTCTATTTTGTTTGATTTTACATCCATGACAACTCTGAGGGATGTAATTTTTTTTGTGCCACATCACGTGAATTTCTATAAAGCAATACATTTATTTCTAATATGAGGTGTAGCCTTTTGATTGACAGTCTGCTCAGCCAATGGCTTGCCATTATCACTTCCTCATCAGTCATCATCTTCATGCTACCAAGCAAAGAGAAGTAATGAGCAGTTTGTACTCACCCGGCATTGAGTAAACACACTGGTAATTTCTGATTTATTCACTGAAACAACATTTGATCCAGGAAATTTAGCTGTAAATGTCCACTGACAGCTTTTTTGCTTCTTTAGCATGGATAAACTGAAGGAGTTGGTAGACACTGATTTACATTCAGGGGGTATGTTCCACGCTTCAAAACCACTATTCAGAAAACCAGTGGGTTACACGACTGATGTTTCGTCCATTCTTTTCTGCAGTCTATGGTCAGGGATCTCTGTTCAGTATCTGTGTGATGCCTTACCCTACCTGAGCTGTATTATAATATTTATAATACTACTAATACCACTACTGCACCTACCCATAGGCTGTTTAGTCTAAAACTTTGTCTAGTCTAAAGGCCAATAAAACTCAAAATTGCCAAGACAACACAAGGATTTGAGGTAATAAAAAAGGAATTTAGGATGCACAACAGATTTATGACAAACTGTCAAACAAAGTAGCAAAACACAGGACTAAGCTGTATGCACACTCACAGATGAATTGAAGAGGAATAGGAGTAGGGAATCAAATCACAGAATTGACAAAGGAAATCTCACATCAGAGGAAAACACTTACAAAATAAAACAGGAAATATAAACACGGGATTCCTAAAGCAAAAGAGAACCAGTAAACCAAGCTAAAACCAGAGAAGAGAAATAAATGAGACCAAAGCAATATATCAAGACCATGATGGTTTATGTGCAATATGCATTCTCATCTGTACTTGTGTTCTTACATACTTGTGAAACCTCATCAATTGCAGGCGAAGAACTGTTCCCGTCTGAAGTAGTAGTAACCAGGTACTACTGAAGCCCCATGTGTTTATGTTCCACCCTTACTACCAAGGATGAAGTCCAGGAACCCTAGTTATTGTGAACGTTTTTTTCTTTTTAGTTTTATGCAGTTAAATAAATAATTGCACTGTGAAAACTGTTCATCTAAAGTTGTATTTTGTTAAAACTAAGAAATTTTTTGTATGTTATTACATTAAAAAACAGGATTAAAAGCATGGTTCTAACTTTTGCTTTTGACTGTACATTGTTCATCTTTTTACACCTAGCAACCATTTCCCAACAGATAATAAATAGGACTTCCAGCTCCTGGCTCCATGAAATTACCCCTCTGAAAGCACTTTTAAACATTAAAAATGTAATTCAAGAGCACTCGTAGATCTCTGGTGTAAGTGTTGTGTAGGACAGAACAGAGAGGTCAGTAAAGAAGTGAACTCTGCTGTAAAGACCAATCTGTTCCATCAAGCAGAAATACAGCAGCTTTTTCTTCTTCTTTTTCCATGGGAGGGAGGGCTGTGTCATATATCTGATTGAAAAATATGACACATTGATCTGTGATGCCATTCTGTGGCAAAAAAAAAATCCCTTGGCGTCTTTAGCAACACTTTTAAATCTATATGGGTCATGGCCACTGTTTCCTGCTTCTAAGTGTGAAGCTGAAACAGAACTAGTGTGGATAAAAATTCAATCTGATGTGTGTTTTTTGATTTGTGCCCCTGGGATGATACAAGCAGAGTCGACCACAGGCGAGCTGTGGCCTAAAGAGGCAAAGCCATCTTTTTAATGAAAGCTACTCTAATGAGCCAGCTTTCAGAGACTTCTTTGATGCCTTTAGAATCTTTGATACACCATAATAATGGCTCTAAGGTTCTTCCAGGAGCTTTTTTCTTCAGTCTCACTGAAGATGATTTATTTTTCTTCCTATCACCACAGACCACCAAATCCTTCTTTTTACAACTTAAGTATTTTATAACACATTCTGTTACTTTAGAACTAAAATGTAAATAATGTCCTGATCTTACTCTGGCCTAATGTCTCCCTCTGATGTTGTTTCACAGATCATTTGTGAGCTTGATGTTTACAGCATTTTGCACTATTTAAAGTGTAAATTGGAGCAGCTGTTTCAATACCCGGAGCGATGGAGAGCTCATTTTCACTGCTGTGAGAGTGTCATCACACTATTGAGACTGCTGCTTGGAAAGAATTGAGCTTCAACAGTCAGTGGTAAAGAGGCAATGTTTCATTTGTGCTGCTCAATTCTGAGGAGGTCAGTGGTCACATGTTCTTCATATTTGCTTGAACAGTGACCTTTTTTTTAACATACGTTACATAACTTGTTGGGGACTCTAAGGTAAGAGCATGATTTCATGCCGCTTCTATTTTTAACTTTCTTTTAATATCTTTATGTTCCTAATGCCACTATAAAAGGCATAACCACAAGAAATCAACATCATCATTTAATCCATTGTATTTTGAACACCTTTTGTTGGTGGTTTCATTCATTAATGAGGTGAGTACTCCTTAAACTAGTGTTGTAATATTTGATGGTATTTGTTTTGTTTGTTTGTTTTTAACATCTCTAATCTCTTTTTGTTTCCCTGCAGGTGCTGCAGCATGTTCGTGTTTTAAACATTTAGACAGTTAAAATAAAAACAGTAATTGTCCTTTTATAAACCCCCTCTAGAGTGAATGTTTAACTTTTGGTATCTGCAGGGCCATTGACTGTGAAACTGGTCCGTTGATCGCCATAATGCGTCATACAATTATCATATCAGCCACATCACATATCTGACACAGTTCAGAATCAGTGTTCACTATTCACCTGAAAATGTCACAGGTGTTTAACATAAATATTTATATATTTTCATGAACAGCTGCATGCAATTAAAACATAAAGTTGAGCCTGTAAGTGTACTTACATACTCACAAATCTGTTCAATTTAAGTTCAAATTCAAAAATATTAATACCCAAGGGGAAATTAATTCATTAGCCTCTATTGTAGGCTGTAATCAAATTGGTTTTCAAAACAGGGTTGTATTTGTATTGTGAAAGGGTTGTATTTTTCTAGTCTGCTTCTAGGAGAGGCACTATCTTTGGGGACATCATACAAAGAAGTTCCAGCAGGTCATCAAGACTGCCATCTACTTTTTTATTAAAAAGTTCTCCATAAACAAAACAAAAAACATGGACTTCCGCTTGCACTCCTACCCTATCTTAGAGGGCTAAAACATAATTTCAAATGAATTGGAATACAGAACATTTCAAAGTTTTTAACATTTTTTTCCTAGCTGATAAAGATTCAGATTGTTGACACATTGTAGCTATGAGCATAACCATTATTGAGATTGAGATAATTACAACATACCATAAAGGTGCAATATAATAACGTTCATACAACAGCTTAAAAAAATGTAAACCTTCTTTGTATTGTTTTGTTTTTGAAGAGCCATCAAGAATCTGAAAAAGTGGGTGTACCTCTTGGAATTTACTGATTTTCTGTGTAAATTTGCTATAAAATGTGATCTTATCTTCACCCAAGTCATAAGACTGGACAGACACAATGTACTGAAAATGATAAAACACAAACAACTGTAATTACCCGTGTCTTTTCTGAACAGACGCTGTTGGAAAAAGTAAGCGAACCCTTGGAGTCAATAGCTAAGCAAATTTTTATTGACAGAAATAACCTCAAGCAAGCATTTTCATTTAACGTTCAGGAGCAATTTCTCTTTACAAACCTGCTTCAGCTCAACAAGATTTGCAGGATATCTGGTATGAACAGGTCTTCTGAGGTCATTGAACAGGACATCTGCAGGGTTAAAGTCTTTGCTCTGACTGGATTTTCTTTCTCTGAAGCCATTCTGTGGTGGATTTACTATGATTTTTAGGGTCGCCATCCTGCAGCATCAACCAATTTCTACTAAGCTTTAACTTGAGGACAGTCAAATTACCATCATATTCCAGGATATTTTGGTACACTTGGGAATCCATCTTTTCTCCAACGATTGCAAGTGATCTATGCCATGAAGCTGCAAAGAAAGCCCTCATCATAATGCTCAAGCCTCTAAATTTCAGCAAACTCAGATGTTTGCCAGCTCCATCAGTGTCTTGAAGCCTTTAACCTTTACTCATGGGTTCTTCTTTACTTATTCTGAAGTTTTACATCAAAGTGATGGCGGTGCTAAAAGGCTTTGTATACCTGAAAGCACTTTCAAACATCAACTATTGTCTTTAACAATCTTTATAAAGGCAGACTGGCAATATTAAGATTGGTTTTGAAAGAAAACACGAATATGTCCTTTGTCAAGTGTGGTCCTCTACAAACATTCAGAGTACCTTAAGTCAGTGTTTTTCAATTCCAGTCCCTGTAGGCCGCTGTCCTGGATCTTTTAGATGTTGCCCTGCTTCTTCACACCATGACACAAGTAGCTGTGTCATTGACAGACTTGTTCAGACCTGGATGGCAACCTGTTAACAACCATTAATCAGAATCAGGTGTGCTGAAGCAGGGAAACATCTAAAACATGCAGGACAGCGGCCCATGAAGACTGGAATTGAGAAACACTGCTTTAAATGAAGGTTCAACCTTGGAAGA
This sequence comes from Zenarchopterus dispar, assembly GCA_028564865.1. NCBI lineage: Eukaryota > Metazoa > Chordata > Actinopteri > Beloniformes > Zenarchopteridae > Zenarchopterus > Zenarchopterus dispar. The sequence continues at coordinate 12,737,216 of JAOWBL010000004.1, forward strand.
GATGTAAAGCTGTGGCGCTGTCATAGCTCTGTGGACATAGAAAATCAAAATTCTAAAGTTTTCTTATTCCCCTTCTTGGTCCATCAGTATAAGCTATAACTTTTGGTATGATTCCAATGGCTTCCTCGCCACTTTAGGATATATTTTAAACATTTGCTAATTGTTTTTAAGGTTGCAAATGGATTGATCCCACATTATTTGTCTGAACTTATTCACTGTCATATTCATGTCAGAACACTCAGTTCTTCTAACCAGACGGTTTTTGATTTTCCTAGATCCAGACTAAAAAAAAATAAAAAATAGAGGCTTGCCCCCATTCCTTTGGACAGCTTACCACTACAAACTGCTCCAGCTGTTTCTACATTCAAATCTTTGCTCAAGATTCATCTCCACTTGCTGGACTTTAATTTGAGCTGACCTTGAGCTTCACCCAACTCTGAACTGGCTTTAGCACTGGCCCAGCTCCAGCTCCAGTATTGGGTTCAAGTTGATCTAAAAAGGGCTGATTGAGGATTCTGGGGAAAGGGCAATGGGCTCTGTTTTTTGTCCTTATACACTAAACAGCAGAGTATGTGGCCTGCTGGTGTCTTTGGCAGGGGTGCTAGAAAATGCTCCTAAAGAGTACTCCATTGTGCTGCTGGGAGATTTCAGCATCATGTTTGTAATGTCTGTATTACTTCAAAGAAAGTGGTTGTGAGGAACAGCTTCTCGGATCTAAACCCAATTGGTGTTCTGTTGTTGGACTTCTTTGACAGTCATGGTTATGTTCGAACAAGAACACCTTGAGGGTGTCCATGTGCACACCATGCACCAGGACCTCCTGGGTTGTGGTTTGATGATCGATTTAATAATTGCATCATCAGGTTTGCGACCATATAATCTAGACACTCAGGGCAAAGAATGGAGCTGAGCTGTTAACTGATCAGCACCTGGTGATGAGTTGGATTACATGGCAGGGAATAATGCTTAACAGACCCAGAAGGCCCATGGGATCGTATGGCAGATGAACTTGTTGGAGGGATCTCCAGCTCCCACCTCCAACAAGACTTCAACCACCTCCCTGGAACAATGGCCAACATTGTATCTGAATTGGCCATGTTCTGCACCTCCATTGTTGAGGCAATTGACCGAAGTTAAAGTTGCAAGGTCATTGGTGCCTGTTGCTGAAACATTCCTCAAATTTGGTGTTGGACATCCTGAGTGAGGGAAACTATCCAGCTAAAAGAGTCATCCCACAGGGTTTGATAGCTCGTTGGATTCCGGATGCTACTGATAAATATCTCAAGGTAAATGGGCTGTTGCTGAGGTGAGGAAGGATTTCAGCAAGCCCATTAAAAGTGTCTTTTAAAATCAGCACAAAGAAGATTCTGACAAATAGTCAGGCAGCTCAGGTAGGGAGGGTAGGGTTCACTAACACTGTGTATAGTGGGTGTGGGATGCTGTTGACCTCAGCCAGAGATGTCTTTGGACAGTGGAAGGAATACTTCAAGGATCTTCTCAACCTCACCAACATGTCTTACAATGAGACAGCTGAGTGTGTAGACTCTAGGATGGGCTCACTCATTTCTGGAGCTGAGGTTACCGGGGTAAAAATAAAAATTCAAACTGTTATAACTCTTCTAGGCATGTTTTGGTATCCCCTTGGGGGGAAATAGTGAAGGTGGCTAGGGAGAGATAGGTCTGGGCCTCACGGCTTAGGCTTAGCTTTCATTCAATTAATCAGCCCTTGCTGAATGGACATCCTTAAAGCCACAAGCAATTGTAATGACTTGTGTTATTAGGTTATACACATTGTGGGATGGAATTATTAGCCTTGGCCACTCTATGACCTATGTCATGAGTACAGTTTGCGCAAATTCATTACTTTGTCCTTGATCTCTTGTCCAGCAAATCTACATCTTTGTCTGTGGTCTGTTGTTTTACATAGATACAAGATTGTTAAGGTCAGCATGACATGGGTGTTTTTTCTAGAAACTTCTGTTGCCATTTAATGCTCAGTGTGTTCTTTATTATTTTGTCACTTCTGCATTGAAACTTGAGATATTCATTTTGACCCTTTTGCATGCAAAAGATAATTAATTTACTAATTCAAGCCATATTGTCAAGTCTTTATTTTAGAGTGTTATACTATTTCAGTCTTAGTCAGGTATTGCAGTCACCTAGTGGTTAAAATGTGTTTATACGGAGGTATTAGATACTTTTTTCCACAACACATTGTGTTTGTCTATTTTTGCAACTCACATTATAATTAGATCACATATCACATATTCATATAATTTTTGTTGCCACTGTGCAAGCGTAGAACTTATGATCTCAATAGTGAGTGTTTATAGTTACTTATTATCAGCAGCGTAAGAATAAAGAATCGGTCCAGTTTGCAGGATGATGACTGCCTGGTAAGAACAAACCAAATGTGTGTGACATGATGTGGCATAAACCGGAGTGGTATATTTCTGTCCACTAAAAGCACAGAAAAATTATGACAGGAAGTCATAACACATAACATATTCCACCGCTTCCAAAAGCTATAGATGCAGTCCCCAGCCTGTAGGGACTGATGACACAACTATTCACATGCAAATTATTATAGTATTAGTTGCTGCAGAGCACGAGAGGCATTGCTTGCCTCAGGTGGCAAGTTGACATTGAGTGCTGTATAATGTTCAGGGTGTGAATAGATTTTGTGTCTTTATGTATTTTGAGTTTAATTTCTTTAATGATGTAAAATAAGGATTATATTTTTTATGTGCTTTATCTGTTCCTGTTCTGCTCGCTCAGATTTTAGCGTTTTCTTGTGTTATTTTTACCAGGTATCATAGATTCTCCTGGTTATAATGAAAATTTCCTTGCCTCTTTAAATCCTCCTTCCATGGGGCTCATTCTCCCCTCCGTCTCATAATTAAGTCGGGATATGAGCCGTAAAAGCTGAATTCTCCTGAAATAAACCCTGAGAATCCTTCACCATCTGCTCCTCTCTTCTTCTCCTGGCTGCTGCCTTAAATATGGCAGCCATGATCAAGAATATTTTGCAGGCACTCTCCACTGAAAAAACATTTACAATCATGAAGTCACGCATGTGCTGTGAATTATGACACTACAATTTATAGATTTAGCATTTTTATTTCACTGTTTTTATGTTTAACCCTTGAACAGCTTAAAAAACGCATAATGGGCTGGATAGATTTTTATTTTATGGCTATACAATGAACAATGTAATCTAGATTTTATACAGTAAAAAGGTTATTACCAATAGAAATAGTTGTAATATAGAAAAGAATGATGCTAAAAACATTAGTCTGTTAATATCTAGTTTTTAAGGTCGAAAATTTAAAATGACCATCATCTTTTCAGACTTTCACACATCCATAAGAATTTGTAATATTTTATGGCTTTAGAATATATATAAAGAACTTCACTTAGCAAATGTATTTTGTAAAATGCTAAGATCATCACAATAATGTGCATGTTTATATGTTTATTAAATGTGGTATCACAGAATCTATTTATTCAGTCATGTAGTGTTAATCACAGTTCACGCAACGTGACTGATCAATGGCAGTGGATCACATTGTACTTTATCACCAAACTTCTTAATCTGGTCTCCAAAGCACATTTTCTCAGCAAATAATATTCAAGAAGTGAGAACATGTATGGAAAGTGAGATATTTATTTAAAAATAACACTTCACGGGGTGTGGGGTTACCTTCCTCAGAGTGATCTCACTTCTGTCTTGCTCTCTTATTGTCTGTAGCCTAGTTGTGGGACCACCACAGCTCTAGAGATGTGCCATGAGCCAACAGATGTCTTCAAGCTGTTCCAGCTAAAAGCTTGTGTGTCTAAGGTGCAGGTGGTAAGCAATGTGTGTTGTGTTGCATGTGCATGTGTATGCAAATACTGAGGTTCAGGGGATCATAATTGATGAGTCTTAAACCTTTATACTCTCTCTCACACTTGCAAAAAAGAAAAAAAAACTTTCATTTTCTGAATCAGCTTTCTGACTCAAGCATGTATGGAAGGATTCGAGCTGTTGAGGTCATTTGCATGATTACAAGTTACAAACAGTTTTGATGACATGTTGATAAAGCATATCTTGTCACAGTTTTTGGCTGTGCTTTTGCTTAGAGAAGTTCCTTTTGGTTAATTTTAGCTTGGCTTCCCTTGACTAGTCTATCCTGATCGTTTGCACCTGTGTCTCATCAGCCCACTGAGTGTCTCTGTATATAATATCTTATCTTATTCCCTGCTTGCCCGTACTGTTTCCTGCCCTTCTTCTGTTTTATCCATTCAATTTATGGCTATTTGCATTCGATGTGCTGAGTTGCTGGATTTCCTGCTTTTTACAGCATTTTTGTTTAAACTAAATCTGTTATTCCTCAAAACTCCAACTTCTTTTTTTCTGCGTTTGGGTCCTGGACTTCCTGGCATGTGACAATATCTGATCAATAAAAGGAGTTGGCCCATTAGTTCTGTCCATCGGCATGTCTTTAGAAATTAGGACAGTCAGAAAAACATCTGAGATGAACTTCATTTTCAAATGGAGCCTCTTCTTGTGGCCCTCATGCTCAAGTTTACAGCTGTTCTGCGCCAGTTGTAAATTGTGGTCATTTTCATCAATGAGTGCTGTAGCTCAGCCCATGTCATGGAGTGGTTAAGAAGCATCCCCAAACTGACTGACTCTGCTCTGCTAAAGGCACACATGGTATATCGGGGCACAGGTCCACAGCTAAACCCCATCAGTTTAGACATAGCAGAGAGCTGGCATAAAGCTAGACATGAGAATGGCAGAAATAAAACACAACCAGTGGGTTCTAATGTGTTAGTCATATGATTCAGAGGACTTGAGAAGAAATTAAAACCCATGTACAAGGAGAGATCCAATTTAGCAATCAAAAATGTCATCTTATTTGACACCACTCATCCTTTGTGTGTGTATAATTATAGAAAGAAAATGGCATGACAAGATATAAGCAAACATATGAGCAGACCATCTTCCAATTTTCGTGTGATCATTGTCTTTTGGTAAACATGTAATTTCATGCATCCAGCCAAGGAAGCAGCATTTTGAAGCACTCCACTTATAAAAACTCCAAAATTGCTGCAAAATTAGGCTATGACAGTTCTTTGCTCTATGAGACCCAACTTTCAGTCATGGTCATTGAAAAATAATTATAGTATTTTGATGTATGTATGCTGAATGTATAGCTACTCTAAAGGTACTGGGGATTCAAGCTAAATCATTTGAAAATTAACATAATGCAGTCACTTTAAAATATATTTTAAAAAGAATTAGGAACTAATTTGTTTTCCTTAAAACAGGTATCCTAAAGTTACGCGATAGATGAATGGAAAAAACACTGTCAACACAATAATAAAAGTGATCTCTCAGTATAGAAAATGTTTCAGATGTGACTTTTTTGTGTCTTTAAAATTCTCTTGGTTCTGTAGTTTTCTCTAAGTTCTGAGTTTTGGTCATATATCAAAGCATGTAGGTGGGAAAAAGGTCACACCATAAGTTGAGGTGCTTCATGAGCCCTTTTGCACTGCTGCACTTAAATAATGGTAATGAAGAAGTGAGCAAATGACCCTGGGTCAAGAAGGTGATTTGGTTCAGTAGTGGGTTATCATTGGGGAAAATCTGAATCTAAAATCCTTGCATATTTGTAAGAACCTCAAAATCCAGACACTGCCAAAGGCAGTAAATGGGTCCAGGAATCATCCTCTTGCTCTATTTTATTGTTTCATATTAGGGGAAAGAACATCATCCAGTAGCAACTGCTTTAATAGTTTTACTTTCTAACTCAAGTAGCACTTTGTGAGGTTTTGGGATTTCTCATTGTCTTTACTGCTGAAAGTCTGTCCAAAGAAAATTTCATTCTAGTATGGCTGATGTCCTTAAGTTTTTGTGGACACAGTTAAGAATAGTTTGGGTGAAGCAAATCATTCCAAGAGCATGGTCCATGGCAGGGGGTATCCTTATTCCAAAGGAGAAAGACTCTTTGGACCTCAGCCAGTTCCAGATGATATCCCTTTTGAGTGTAGAAGGGAAAATTTTTCTTCAGTGTAGTTGCACAGAGAGAGTTACTCAGAAAGGAACAGTTTAATAGATATTGCAGTGCAGAAAGCAGGTGTGTGAGGTTTTGCTGAGGGCCTAGAGAATGCTACTATGCTCTGGGACCAGATTTAGACAGTTAAGGTTGAGAAAAGAAATTTACATGTGGTTTTTTTAGATCTTGCAAATGTGTCCGATTCAGTAGCACATAGCCTACCAGATAAGGCTTACATGGAGGATCTGGCACTTGTGACTACTGTGAAAAGGAATATTCCCACTACCAATATCTAATGTGACAGAGTTTACATGTTCCAAAATCAGGACAGAGCGGTTATCTAGGAGCAAAGATCCAATAGTTAGGGAGGTGGTTCCAAATCCAATCAAGGGGAGGAAATTGAACCCAAGAGTGGCAGTTCAGGAGGCAGAAGAGCTATTAGGCATGCAGAAATTGTAGGTAAGTTTCAGTTCAGCTGGGGAGGTTTGAGGATCGGCTTCAGCACAAAGAATTAAGCAGGTCCCAGAGACAAAAGAAAGCTGATTGAGGAGCAGGTAGGTAGACGTGATGAGATATTAAGAGGTGTAGGGACAGTGGTTCAGGCTAAGCAGGGACAGAGGTTAAACTGGTAAAGTGTAAAGAAGCAGCAGCTTAGTTGGAGAGACCTGTGGGGTGTGGAGGAGAGTCGTACTAGATTCCTGTTGGGGGTACACATGATGTGCTACCAACCCCCAAGAAACTAAAACCCTGGGAGAATGTGGACTCATCATGCTCATTGTGTTTAGGTACTGTAACTGTTAAAACATAAATTGTCAGGCTGTAAAATTAGCTTGTCACAAGGCAGGTACACATGGCGACACAATCAGGTGCTGAAAAGCTTTGCTGCAGCTATTGAAAAAAGATGCAAGCAAAGGAGGTGTTAAAAGACAACATTCCAGTTTGTGCATGAGAGGGAGAATGCAGAGGTGAGAAGTTAGGTAGACGAGAGTTTGGTTGTTTAGAAGCTGCTAGTGATTGGGAAATGCACGGAGATTTATGTGATAAGTTGGTTTTTCCTCAGAAAATAGTTTTTACTGGTATAAGGCCTGACATAGACTCATGGTCAGTTAATCAGCGAATGGTTTACTTTACTGAGCTGAAGGTTCCCTGGGTAGTTTCATTGGAAGAGGCATATATAAGAAAAAAGCTTAGATATGCAAAATTAGGGGCAGAAGCTGAGCAGCAAGGATGGAATATTAGGGTTCGTCCAGCAGAAATGTGATGTAGGGGTTTCAGAGCTAGATCAGTAATCGCATGATTGGGAGTACATGGGCAGAGTTTCAGGAAGACAATGAAAGAAATGTTAGATAGGGCAGCTAGATGTAGTAAGTGAACTTGGATTAGGAGAAATATTGTAAACTGGGGCCCAAAATTAAAAAAAGGAGTGAGTATTGTTTATTTGCCTTTCTTTGGTTATAAAGATTAGAGGGTTAAGGGGGTTCAGATGAGGTCAATCAGGCCTTTGAGGAGAAAATCCAGGAAGAGAGTTTATTTAAGGAAGTGGGAGTGGCCTATTTGAATTTCTTTGTCTGGGATGATGATGGTAAGTTTGGTTCCTTTTGCCAGATGTTAGGGAAGGTAGTATAAGTAGTATCAGCACTGTTACTAATCAGAGCTTGTATGAACGGACCCTGAGTCTGTTGAAGGTGGCAGTGCTGGTTTGGCTTTGACAGCCATTTTGTAGCTAAGTTAAAAGAGGATATTGTGATGGTTTTGTAGGAGGAGGTTGTTGTGTTGTTGGGGAGCAGTGAGAGCTGGCATTAGAGGAGTGACTCTGGGACACGAGAGATCACTGTTTAGCCTTCTGGAAGTATTGTAGAACTAACTCAGTGAAACACTGGTGAAGGGAGGTTCCCTTAAGGTTCCTGACACATCAGTTATTGCTGCTCACAGGTATATAGTCAAGTTGTGCCAAGGCCTTTACTGAGTGCTAATCCTTCTTGTAACACAAGCTTGTTTTTATTTTAACAAAATTAGCTGTTCTCCTTAAAACAAGATACATTGTAAAAACACCAAAAGGAAAGCAAAACAACATTCCTCTAACAGTATGCAGAGCTACAAATACAATATTGTCACTGAACTGAATCAACTACTTAGCTCTAAATGTGTTTCATGTTTCTCCCCCTCCCAGTGGTCACTCTTTTCTCCCACCTTCTCTTCTGTTGAAATGGGCCAGAAACAGAAAGCGAGATATGAATGAATGGGCTGTCTCCTGCATAATTGGAAGCATTCACTGATTAATGATTTTGTGCATGCAGGCGTCAGAGGTAACAGCTCCTGCTGGGAGGGAGAATTCTGTGTAATCAGCTGATTTGCTCTCATTTTCATCTTTTGTGAACACCAAGCTTTTCAGGCTAAAGTTCCTTTGTTTGATGCGAGGTAATCATTTAAACCATGGTCCCTCCACAAGAAATAAAATGACTCCATATGTTACATCAAACGGAATCTTTGGCATTCCAAGATGAATGAAGATTTTCATGCTGCTCAAATGCATATTATTATACCAGACTAATGTCAATTTTAATTTTTATTAAAAGGGAATATTGTTGTTAGTGTACAAAATAATTGTCAAGATTTTCAGCAGATATGTATGGAAAGAATTAGATAATCATTTTTTCATGATGTTTCTTTAATTTGTTATTTATAATTCATTTAGGGAGATGGGGCATTAAAGCACAGCTTTTTTTATTTGAGTCTATTGTGTCAAATGTTGTCACCTGAGTTTAAGTTTCAGTGAACTTGACTTTTAAACTGTGAACAAAGACCAATCAAAGCATAATCATTCTAGCTTATTCTGATATAGTTGTATTAACCAACTGCCACGACTGACTTGGCTGGTCTGAAAGGGTGCAGGAATGAAGCTTAAGAGCCAATAGCAGCACTACTTTCACCCCTAGCTGAATATTGTTGTTAGTAGAAATGTTTAAAAAAAAGCGCCAATTACCATTATAGGTTAGAATCTAATCTGAAATAGCTAGCTCCTTGCAACTGAGGTTAGATGAGCATGTCACCACGATTGTTCAAATTTATATATAAAAAAATTATTGTACACATCTGAATTTTTTTTCCTGCATCTTCATATTCAGAACAAGTTTGTGATAACATTTTCTGTGGGTAAAAATTCACATGAAAGTGCAATTTTTTTCAACATTGACTTCAAATTCATTTTACATGTAGCCTTTACATTTTTTGTACAAGTGGAAGTTTTAACATACTAATTTCATGAATTTGCAAATGAAATTCCTTTACACATGTACACCAAGTTTGACCAAATGGATGGCATAAATACAAACATATCAAAGCCAAAAAAACAATATACTCTCAACAGGATAGGTAAGGTCAGTGAATTTATTACATCTTTATTGTAAACTAAACAAACCTTGTTTACTCAAACACACTGTGATAGTTTTCAGGCTGCTCTTCATTTCTCTCCGTTTAAGAGATATGCATCTTTCTTTCCACTTTTCATTCTTTCTACCGAGGTCCTGCTCAGGGAACAAAAATAGAAACAGAGAAAAGCAGATCCAGAGTCACTATCAAACACCAACAACACAATGGCATCTTCTTTTTATATTAACATTTCAGATTTCCACTGGTATCAGTGTTGCCAGATATTCTGTAATTATCATTTATGCCATAGTTTCAGGGTCTAATTCAATATTTTTTTTAAAAAGTTTGAATTAACAATACAATAATTTTGTCATTTTCGTACACCTAAAAATGCAACATCATTCTGTTTATTAATACCCACACGTCACCAGAAACTGATGTCTGCTCATACCTGGCTCCTCCTGTCACATCAGCAGCGCCTAGCTTGTTTGGGAAGCTGCACTGGCATCACAACAAACTTTCCCTACAGCCACAGCTGGACCTCCTACCGCAGTTGACAAAACACACACAGGGACAGATAGTGAGTCACTGATTGGTCTAATGCCCAGTGAGCCCAGGCACTTTTTTTTTTACCTTTTCACTGGGCCTTTTAGTAGGCGTACCCTGACAGATCAGATCCATATCTAGAAAGATGTAGGGTCTGAAAACACCTATAGGGCTTCCCCATCAAAGGATGTATTTCATACTGCATGCAGTTGGTTAGTGCTACTCAATTAGAGCAACGAACAAGGTGAGAGTGCAATGGAATCAAGTCAACAAGAGTGTGTTAGGTAGAAGAGTAAACTAAACTTTTGCTGCAGCCTTTTGGCAAAACGGCAAATACATCTACTTTGTAAAGGATGAGTTCAGTGTCATCTTATGTTCATATCCTGAAGAAAAAGTCTGACTCTTTTATTGTCGACCCCAAAGCCAATTCAAACTCTGTTTAATCCTCAGCTGCAGCCACCTACACCGTTGACATTCAGATCATCATCATCTTCAGCCTGCCCAGATAGACTAGGATAGACTGATTTAATTGGATAATATGTTAAATGCAGATAGTTAAAATCCATAAAATTGACAGTCCACACCATACCCCTGTTGTTTCCTGCAGCTTATTTCTCTTTTCTTTTGTCTCTTGAGATCTGCTGTCTGTCTTTGTCTGCATCTTTCCATTCTCCTGCCTTCCTTGCTGCCAATCTGCCAGCACACCTGGTTCCCATCAGCTCATCAGTCTCTGAAGAACTTCGACCCTAGCTTCTCATTCACTCTCTGTCAGCTCTGTGTCAGCCAGTGAGGTGCACATCCTTTGACTTCACAGGGTTGTGAGTTAGAAGGAAAACCAAATGTTCAAGAGGAGTGAAAAGCTTCAGTTTCATTGTGCAACAGATTCTACACACACACCAGCCATCTTATTCATTTTTCCACTTGGTTCACAGGAGTCTGCATGTTCACTGCCTCCTTAATCTATGCCTGTCTGCCCTGCATCATTTAGTAAACTTAGTTTGACTGAAATTAAACTAAACTGAACCTTTCCTAGTTGGAGTAACACCCAAACAATGCAGTTCAAAGTCAGGCTAATTCCTGCATATAAACACTCAGCTGGAATGTTGAAACTCACTTGCACAATATTTTTATGCCCCACAGTTTCTGCCTAAACCATACAAGATGTGCAAAATGTATCATTTTAACTCTGTCAATTTCAGCCACTTTTGTCACCTTTTATCTAAAGTAGAAGAGACTTCTAACTCGGCCACATGCTAACCACCAGATCAGTTGGTTCACTCCTGTGTGTTTTGGATGTACTTTGAATTGCATTCAACTGTATCTGAGATGGTCTCAGCATTTTTCAGCTGAAGAACTTGAATGGATTGTTTTGACATCACACAAAAGCTCAACGGAAATAGAGCACAAAATTTAGCAAACGCTATTTCACAATTAACACCAATTATGCTACTTTAAGCTCTTACTCTGAAAATTCTCCTTCGCACACACAAACACATAACATCACAACACAAAAACATGAAAAAACATAAAATTAAGGGATGGGGGGTTAAAAAGGCGATTGTGGAATTAAATGCATATTGACAAGCCACAGAGCTTTTGGGAGAATTTCTTTTGGACAGATGAGACAAAACTGGATCTTTTTGACAAGTCACATCAGATGTGAAAATGAAGGCTTCAAAGAAAAGACTGTACCTACTATGAAATATGTAGGAGATCACCTCAGCTCACTTTGTGTTGCCATGGTGAATCACAGAATCTGAGCTCTATTGGTCATGGCTGTTTCTAGTCACTGTAACTCAGTGAACATACTCAGAGTGGACTAAAGAAACTCTGAACACCTTTCCTGAAACCCAAAGCTCAGAGCTTGTTGAATCGAAGTTCATTTTTTGACTCAGTTTGTTGAATCCTCTTCTGTGAAACAGGCCCCAGAAGGAGTTGTGAGTGGACCTTTGTTTCTTATACCTGAGAAAGTCAAACAGCTTTGTAAACATTGGTACAGAAAACTCCACACCATCTGTATTTTTTGCAATGACAAAATAAGATGAACTACTCTGTTGACAATTAGTTACCATGTTGAAACTTTTTTGTTTTAACTATGTGTACACATCAAGAAAATATAAATAACAAACCAATATGTTCATGTCTCTCATTTGGCTGGAATATTGACATACATTTCACTCACCAGAAGATGGTGTGTTGGTGTGTGCAAATAATAATAGATTTAAGAAAAGAGTGAATTTTTATCTTGTATAACTTATATGTATTTTAGTTCCTTGCCACCAGCCATAGTTATTACATAAAGACAATAATACTGTTCAGCATTGAAAAGAAATATATCATTCTGTGCCACACCATCCTGCAGACATTAGGAGTGAATTAAGTCATATTGATCTGTAGAAGCCTCAGTAGATGAGGTTCAGCCATGGAAAAATTGACAGTGCTTTGAACCATAGACACAAAGATTTCATTGCACTGAAAGTTATTCTGAAAATCAATTCATATTAATAAATGAGAGAGACTCTAATGCTGGTAAATGCAGATAGACATTGGAAGGCAACAAACCACAGTTCTAAAAAAGTTGAGATGCTGTCCAAAAGATAAGGAGAAACTGAATTCACCAATCTGCAAATTCATTGACTTTGATGGCAGAGACATGTCTCAAAAAGGACATTAGCAACAAAATGAAAAAATAAATGGTCCTAAAATGAATCACCTGAAAGTAATTAGGTGACTGACGACGCATCAGTAACTAGATTGGATATAAAAAGAAAATATTAGCGAGGAAGAGTTTATAGAAGTACCACTCTACAAAAAGAAAAAAAAAAGTATCTACAAAGTGTGAAACAATTTCAGAGTAATATTCCTTAGTATATAATTAGGAAGACTTTAAAAATGTATCATCATCTAGAGTGAATAATATGATTTAAAATATTCAAAATCTTTTTGTGCAAGTGACAAGCCTAAAAATCAATACTGGATGCTTATGATCTTTGGACCCTGAGGGAGCACTCTGTTTGTACAAAAAAAAAAAAAAGAAAAAAAAAAAGATATGATTCTGAAACAGAAATCACTGCATGGGTTCTGGAAATCACTAACTATTGGTGTTCACTGTGCCAGCTGCAGATGCAGAGTAGAGTGCAATGAATAACCCATACGACAACGTGTTAAAAAAAGAAACTGTTTTCTCTGAGCCACAGCTCATTGGAAAATGTACAAAAGCAAAGTCAAAAACTGTCCTTGGTCAGACAAATGAACTTTAATTTTAAATTGACATTTTAATTCTTTTTTGGAATTCATGGATCCTGCCTCTGTCGTATTATGACCCAAAGAACTGACTTTCTTTCAGCACTAAGTTTAAAAGCCTTTAATGGTACAATGTGAGATGGATCGTTTACCTTTCAGAATTTTCTTCTTTCCTGATGTGCAAACAGCTTTTTAAGCAACATATGGTCTCATTCAAGATTGTTTTGTTTTGTTTTGTTTAGGGAAAGCTTTTCATTATTCAGCAAGACAATGCTACACTTCATACCGTTGTAAAAGCATGACTTCACACTAAGAGTTTTTTGATCCTAGACTGGCCTGCTAACAGTGCAGCTCTTTCAACAACAGAAAATATTTGGTGAACATTCAACAAAATAGCAATAATATTAATAATAAATTACAACAGGGAGACCCAGCCAACCAGCCACTGAGCAGCTTGAGTCAGACAGCATTTCTCTGCTGGTCTCCTCAGTTGTCAGATGTATATGGACTTGTCAAAAGAAGAGTGGATCTATGCAGTGATAAAACCACCTTGTCACAACACGTCTGGCACATATTGCTTCCATCACATTCAATTTTTATTTTTATGATAAATCTGATATGCTTTCTTTCTGCAGTATGTTTGACTACTTTGTATGATTGTGGTTCATTTTATAAATTATTGTCTGTTGTGATTGGATTTTTTTTTTACTATCACTTTTCAATCTAAAATCTCATCAATATATAGACATAGAAAAGCTCTACGACAAAGAAAAGGCAGTAATACTTGTGAAACTATTTTTTCCATCCCACAAGATGCAACCAAAAACTGGAGATCATCAAGGAGATATAGAAACTCAGGATCAAACATGAAATGATGAATAGAAAATGTAAGGAGCCTCAGATGAACTGAGTGAAAACTAGCTTGATACTAATCCACAGCCCTCAAACATGAAGCTGAAACAAAGACAGGAGAACTAGAAGTTGGGAGATGTGTAATTCGGCTTTTGATGTTTTTAGCTTCATGCCTGACATTTGTAAGGTGTCCCTTCTCCTCTTTCTTTAATCTTCCTTCTTCCTTTGCACTCCCGGATTGAGTAAATTAGTTGAAATGTCAGAAAATATATGTCAAAAAGTCATTACTGCTCAGAAATTAATTATTCTTTTAATCTATTCGGTTCTATTTTCAAGCAGCAGATGGACCAGTCAGAAACTGCTTGCATTTTCTTCTGTTGTTTGGACATTTGGTATAAGCAAAAATTTGTCTTGTATAGATTTATTTTAACATAAAATAGGTATGCAGTACAATCTAAACCACATCCTTCAAATCTTCATTCTGTAAGATATCACAGATTGTTTATACCCTTCAAAGTGACCCTTCATGTTTCCTTTAATATAATGCCATTTGGATTCAGCAGGAGATTCTGCTCACCCTGCTTCTTTTCGGCTTTTTGGGGTCATTACATCATGTTTCCATCTTACCTCGTCTTCTGTATCCTCCTCTATGACATAAGCTAACTGCATATCCTCTTTTAGTCCATCCAGGTCCTCCTTGGTCTTCAGCTTCTTTTGTCCTGACTGGCACCTCCAGCATCCTATCAATACATCCACTAATCCCTCCTCCTCGTGTCCAAACCACTTCAGTCTAGCCTCTCTTGCATAGAGCTTTTTTTTCTATCAAGGTTTTTTCACATCGGAGCAAATGAAATTTGATAACATTTCATTTAACAGGTGTAATTTCTTTTAATGTGGTGTTAGTTAAGGAGGAATAGCAACATTATTTGCAGCATTTCCAGCCCAAATGACTGCTCTTGTATTTTGGTCTACAAGGTCTTTTTAAGGTTTGGTCTACAATGTATTTTTATATACAAGGTATTTTATCTTCTGGTAATGGTCCAGTTATTTTATCTTTAGGCAATAAAGACTCCACTTGACACAAAACCTAAACCAGTCTCTTCCTGGTTTAGGTTAAGGCAACAGCGTTGCTTGACTATGACAAACAGCTAGCAAGTTAAAAAGCTGTGAAGTAATGATTCACAACATTTTTGAGTTCAACTTAGAACTCCCACAGCCATGCAAACAAAGCCTTTTCCTAAACTACACCACAGCTCAAAAATGAATCACAATATTTACACCCAGGATTTTTTTTTTTTTTTGATGTATTATCTTCCTATTCTGCCGAGACAGAGCAGTTTCTCCAAAGAGTTATTTCATTAATAACAAGGAAGCCTGAAGTGTGTATGATATTGTGTATGATTTTACAATGATGGGTTTCCCTTAACTTGGACCCCGTTAGTATTGCTTTATTGTGAGTGTGTGTGTTGTGACGGACAGTTATGAGTTCCAGAATATTCTGGAAGAAAACCAAATTATGGGAAAGAATTGACTTTAAAAAATTTACTGAACAATTGAACAAGTGAACGTAGCAATTACAAATATAAGAACCGGTAAACAATGTGAACACTAAATTAAAGATTGAAACACTATAAATTAGTCTCAACTCTCCGTCTGTGTGATGTTCCCACGACGACTGTGAAAAACCACTGGAATCTGGTCTCCTCGATGCAGTGATCCCAATGACAACGTGAATGTGATGGGCCAGTTCCCAAAAATGTTGACGGAAAAAGGCAAGTCTCCTCAAGCTGGCTAAGTTTGGATCCAAAAAGAAACATTTGGGTGATAGGAAGTCTGATTATGCCAAAATAAAAAGTCTAGCTTCCTGTGGGGCAAACTGGAGGATGATCCTTCTCTTCTCTCTCCTCCCCACACACCAACTGCCCAAAATCCTCTTTTTTTTACACCCCCTGCACGCTTGCATGATGTCACTATGAACATTCCGGAAGGTGGGTGGAGCTTCTTAGATGGGTCCTGGAAGAAGGGGGTGGAGCCTCCCAGACTGGTCCCAATGTTTATATCATACAGTCATATATATATATATATATATATATATATATATATATATATATATATGTGTGTGTGTGTGTGTGTGTGTGTGTGTGTG
>JAOWBL010000004.1:12753515-12776690 GCA_028564865.1 Zenarchopterus dispar
TATATATATATATATATATATATATATATATATATATATATATATGTGTGTGTGTGTGTGTGCGTGTGTGTGTGTGTGTGTGTGTGTGTGTGTGTATGATGTATAATTTTGCAAAGAGAACCCTTTTTTGTAAGAACAGAGATAGTAGTATATGCAACATCACATTCTGATATATGAATCAAGCTATGGTGGCATTTCATACGTGAGAAAATACAGATTGATGGAAAAAACAAGTTTACAACATGGAAATTTGAAGTGGATCCTGAAAGAATATATATTCAAGGTACCTATCTGTAACTGCAACATACTGTCCTCATTGTCCATCATTGTTTGTGTGTTTTACACTACCTATTCCCATGAATGAATACATTTATGCTTGAAATATATTCACTTTTTTTACACCATCGCAAAGGAAACATGCTATATTTTCAGAATATTTGTTCACATGCTTGCCTGTTTTTTACGCATATTCCCAAAGAACTGTCTCTTTTCATTTGACTTGATATGAGCCTTCTTCATAGAAAATGTTTGAAAAATCTTCATAACAAAGACATTTGCAATATTTGGTAGGGAGCTTCGCCTTGAAAATATAGAAATGGTGTACATTATTAATTTATTCATGATTTATGGGAAAACCTATATTCACAACAAGCTTCTTTGTCCAAAACACCATTTATAATCAGACACACTATTATGAAGGAAAAGCACATGACATAAATGGGACCTTACATGGCTTAGACTGCTGCAGTCATCAATGAAATTCTTGGACACCCAACACCCAAACTCAGCCATTTGTAACCATCCCAACAAGTATAATACTACTGAAGAGAAAATATTTGCAGGCTATTGATCAAATGTCTGAGAGCAATATAAAACATAGCCCTCAAAAAGCCCTCCACTTCTATAAATATAGTCTACTGAATATGGATTATATACTGTAATGATGAACATAATGCCAAACTAAAATTTTTCTGCAAAATGTTGATGCAGGCTAATGAAAATGAGCTAACTTGCACAAAAATGATCATGAATATCTGTCACATGTATTTTAGATCAGAGTGATAGCTGACTGAACAGAGAGCAGTAGGATTTAAACCTGGACCTGACCAGACCAGCTGCACAGAATACATCTTCATGGTAACTTATCTGCTTCTGCTTTTGTGCAACCAACTGCAGGATAAGTTTAGCCAGGAAAACTAACAGATCCTGGGTTAATCCATCATCTTGGTTTTGTGCAACAGCCCTGTGTTCTCCTATTTTCTCTTTGCATCTTATAGACTGGAAAATAAATGTGAGCATCATCGAATTTTTAATACAAGACCAATACTCGGGGGGCCTCGTACTTTTGCACAGTAGTGTAGAATAAGGCTCTTGAATCAATGGCATCAATATCTGGTTACTTTTGCCTGTGCAGTGCTGAGATTTACTTTGAAATTTTATTTTGTGCTGCATTAATTTATGGGGAGGTACACAACCAAAACTCCAAGCAGATGTAGGATATGCAACACAACCATCTAAAACATGTGAAGACAGAATTCCTAGAATCTTAACAAAAAAAAAAAAAAAAAAGGCAAGTTTTACCACAAAGACTGAAACCTGCACATCCCTTTTGTTTTCTCTTCTATACCTGCTACTTTGATTCTTGTAGTCACTTCTGGCATATTGTCTACTGTAGCTGGGTGAGCTGGTTTCATCGTTACTGATGAGTGGCACAGCGCTGCAACACTCTATATACACTGTTTTCACAGAAGATGACTAGGTCAGGAGTCCAAAGTTAGTTTTGGTAGTTTTCCTAATTGCAGTAATGGGACACGTCAAGGATAGATAACACTTCTTAAAAGTAAGCACAAATTCCTTCAGATGAAATTGAAACTGAAATTGAAAATTAATTGTGCTACTGTAAATGCTGATTTACTTCTTCAGGAGGTGAACTCTTCTGGTTGCTTTGTAGGATTAAAGATATTAAATTCAAGACAGCATGCTATGTTGAAGTTATACTATACTGGCTTCAACAGGCTGAAAATAATTTTGTGTGCTGGATGATTTGTTACACAGTCATCAGTGGAGTGTTGCAAACAGCAGACACTTTCAAAGAACATTTCACGGATGAATGGACAAACTATTTTACACCAGAGCAAACTTCATCTGCTTAGTTCAATGAATGGCTTTGATTAAAGTCATTCAGTAAACAGTAGCTGACATTTTTCCTTGTCATCGTATCTAAAATCCAGCCATACAACCTGTATAAAGAGAATGACTGGGACAAACATGACACCATAGCTCAGTGGACACAATGCAGAACAACAGATGCAAAAACACAGTGAATGAGAGGAAAGCTGACTGTAGCTTTGCTTAAGCTGACCACACAACATAATGGTCCAAATGCAATAAAAACATCTAGCAATCAATGAAACAGAAGTCTCATTGTGAATCTAGCTTGACCACCATTGTCCTCAACCTGCATTATATATCCTTCACATTTACAGAAAGGTGGTTTTTGACAGACTGTGAACATCACCTTATTCTTTTGGATGAAATATTCAGCTCATTGTCAACACACAGCATGTGATGATTTGAGTGTGCATTAGAGAAGATGTCATGAGGCAATGATATCTTCTTTTTTACAGCCGCAAATGAACCATTATTACTAAACAATATAACTGTATTTTGGTGCAAGATACATGTATCCAGACTGTTTTCTTTAGAAAAGGCACATTTGATTCCACTGGAGAGTAAAAAAGTCTGGATGCTAAACTTGCCTGTCTGCACTGTAAACTTATTCTTACATTTTGTGTCTGCTTATAATCAATACAGTTAACTTTTTCAGAATGTTCTGAAGGTTTGTTTTTTTCCACGTCTCTCTCTTCAGCTTTATCTACATTATCATATATATTATATATCCAGTGTGCATTGCTCATCTTTGCAGTTCAAAGTATAATTAGACACTCTGTAAAACTGACAGAAGAATTAAAAATATATATAATCTAGCAAGAATATCCCATGGTCCCTGTGCACCTGACCTGAATAACTGCCAAGAAAATGTTCACAAGTGTGCCAAATTTTTTTTTATTACTGGGAGGGATGCTTAATGTGTTCTAATTCCAGTTCATTTGGCATCAAATTATTTTCTGTCAGACTCAAATTATACAAAATTAATACAAGCTGCTGACATATTACTATTCACAATATAATAGTGTCTGAGATTTCAATTCAGAGAAGGAAAAGCTGTCACACAAAACTCCCGAAGGAATCATCATTCTGTTATCTCCCATAAGTTACAAGAAATTCTGCCTGCAAAGTTGAATAAATAAAGTATTTCTTATATCGCATTGATCTATTTTTGATGGCAGCCAGGATTTTATAGAACATTCCAAAGTCAACAGCCCTAAAACAGAATAACTCCTGATATTATTAATCTCATCTTTTTACTTACAATCTAAAAACAGTTTATATCTCAGGTTCATTCTTTAAATAGCTCCCATTGTGCAGCTGCATTGTCTGTCAAGTGCCATGAGAATCTTCCATCCTAAATATAATTTTTTATTCTTTGTATGCAGGCCAGCAGTCATGCATTTCTCTAAAATACATATCCTCTCACTTATTCAGCATTCTGTCAGCGAGAGCTGCGTGGCAGAATTCAATTTACTGCTCTGCACAGTCTGCTGAGGGCAAAGAATGTCGCCTGGCTGTCGCTTATAAATATGGATTTGGCCCACACTGATATCAGAGCGTTTTGGAAAGCGCAGCTTTTCTCCTTAAAAATAGAAAATATCATGTGTGTTTACTCTTTTTGGCATCTTGGCACAAAACAGGATGTTTTGGAATGGCTGGTCTGAGCAATTAGCACAATTCCAGATTACTTTCACACATTTGGTCACACTTTTCCTCAAGCGGAGGGCATCTTTCCCCACTTGCGAAAGTTAAAGGGCCATGCCAAAAATAGTGAATCACTGACAGGCACTTAGCCAAGAACAACTTTACGTGATAACTTTCTTGTATCTGCAACATGAGTCCCAGCCAATTTGGCAGCCCTGAGCAGATGGAACTGGAGACTTCCAAAGATACACTCCAGCTGCGGTTGAGAGCGTCATGTATCAGGCACAACAGGTTACAAGGCAATGCAGCTGTGTCTCTGAGAGCTTCCTGGAGGCTTAAAGCTTTGAATGCAGAAGGTCAAAAGATTGTGATAGATTGTGTGGAGGACTAGTCTAGAGAGACGCTCAGAGAATACCAGCCAAAAGCAGGCAGGTCACTTCCCATCCATGCAGGGGGGCCAAGCTACAGACTCAGCAGTGGTGGATTCAAATGATAATGACAGCTATGGATGCATTCCGTCGCTCCTTCTACAAGGCCATTCCTTCTCATCTGCCTCTCAGAGGGAGAGTTCAGCTGAGTCAGCACAACAATGATAAAATGTCGCCATGTGGCCTGTGCTGTACTTTGATATTTATTCTTCATTGGGGTGGAAAAGGCATGAATTCTGTTTCATGGGAACCGGAATTATCCTTACGACCTCCATCTCAAACCACGTAAAAAGGTACTTTGTGTGTGCCAGAAGACTAGAATGCCCTTGGGAGTCTTTCTGCAGGTATATACACACACAACGCCACCAAATAAAGATACATTTCTGCTTCTTTCTGTTCCCATATAGTAAGGATGCTTGCTGTTTCTCAGTTGCTTTGAAATAATCAAGAAAAAAAGCCCACTTCCTTCTTTGTGCATCCTGATTAATACAAACAGAAGCCCTGCTTGTGGAGGAGCTATTCCTTCTAGTTTGTTGAGCCATGGGATGAAAAATTGCATTAGTAGAGAATTTCTCTTGCCCTCCTCCATTCCCCCAGTCTACTCCAAATAAGACAGAGCCAATATCTACAGATTAGATTATTCATATCTCTTTTATTAAAGCGGCATGGACTCATTTTCTGAATGACAGAGATGATTGAGGCTCTAATGATGAAGATTCACTTGTTTGAGTCGAAGACAAATCTGGCCCTAACACAATATTAAATGGATGAGGAATCCAGATTCTGCGCCTTGATTTGACATTTGATATGAATGAGGACTTGATTTGCTGTCAGTGAATGAGCGCAGCCACGGGATTCTCAGTCTTACTAATGAGAAGATATTAAGTATTGGGGGTGTCAGGGATATCTCCTTTGATTTCCTGGTGTTTACAGAATCCTCTTCTCTTCCATCTTCCTTCCATCTCAACACTCTC
This sequence comes from Zenarchopterus dispar, assembly GCA_028564865.1. NCBI lineage: Eukaryota > Metazoa > Chordata > Actinopteri > Beloniformes > Zenarchopteridae > Zenarchopterus > Zenarchopterus dispar. The sequence goes on from JAOWBL010000004.1 coordinate 12,758,734, forward strand.
ATAACAAAAACCTCGACAGAGTTGCACAGGAGAGTGATGAAGCAAGACACCTCTGCATTTTATTGCCAAATAAGTGCCACAGAAAAGGACTTTTGAGTTACAGGTAAATGATGTTGGCTCAGCATTGACTTCACCTGTCACACAGTCTAATGATTCATGTTAGAGCACTGTTTGACTAACAGGATCTATCAAAGATGTGCTGCTTCAACCTCTTTCTATTCCTTGGGCCATGGGTCTCTGAAGTAAAATGGCCAAATCACTGTCTTCTTGGGTAGGATTTATTGGCTATTCCACTAAAAGTAGGGAATTAGTTTTCTGTAGGTTACCCACGTAAAGACGTTGACATTCTAGTTAGCCTGTGCAATGTGAAAAGTTTCTGAGTGAAGCTAAATATTAGCAGGCTTTCATTTTTCTATGGATTTAAGCTAGCAATCAATGTGGCTGATTCTGGTTCCTGCGGAGGACAAAAGATATAATTTCTAATTTATAGTTATATCTATGATGGTGGCAGTAACGTGCATGTGGTTCATAGCTGATGAGGCACTGACTTCATCACAATCAGATTTACAAACATATGAACACTACAGAGTAGACAAGAGGAAAAAATAAATGGATACCTGCACTTCAATTACTAAATGTAGATTGTAATGTGATGTCACTTCTTCTGCAGCTGAGAAGTTGAAAGAAGAGTCACTGGGATCACAACCACCCCCTTCCATGAGGCAGGAGAACTGCGTGCCTCACTTGGTGCCTCATCGCAGCCGTTTTATGATTGTTCAGCACAAGAAACACCTTACACCCATACAGTTGTTGACAAACAAAAAAACAAAAAAAAAACATGGTACATCATATACATCAACTAAACTATGGAAATTTAGTTCATATGACAAAAGTGTTTGAGTATTTTAATAGTGACACACAGAGAGACAGCAATACGGTCTCACTGCATAGCATGCCAGCAAAGTTCGCCGAAACATTGGGCAATCCATTGTGAGGTTCATCTGGTTGCTGCCTCGTTGCATGTCTCTGCTTAGTATTTGAACAGTAAATGTGAAAATTCAGTAATTTTGAATCTTTAAAAAAAATCATGTAAAACTAGTGAAGTTAGTTGGAAAATAACTTTATACTGCAAATCACTAGATAAATATAACAATTTAATTGATTTTTTTCATTATACATTTTTTTCTTTCCATGATGACTGGTGAGGCAGGTCCTCTCCTGTCTCCCCTGACCGCACATCACTGGATGATGGATATTTATCTTAATCTTATATATCATAGGGTATATATGTTTGCTAGTGCATATTTTGAATCTCTCACTGTGTGATGGTTAACAGATTGTTACTGCTGGCACAATTTGATCACAAACTAAGGAATAATCGTGTTGCTCTCGTGGTAGTCAGTTGCAGGTATCTGGTAATGATGTGTTTATTTTCTATTTTCTACCATTTCACATGAGTGATAACACCTGAAAAATTGTAAAATGGCTTTTGAAACAGTTGATTGAGCTTTCCTAGACCAAGCAATACCTATAATAAGAGTTCAAATCCAGGTGGGTTGTTGAAGAGACAATCAAGAAGTGAGGTAGGATTGGAAAATTAAAACCATGTTTTTATTTCATTGACATGAGAAATGCTAATGCTAATACAATCAGACTACTGGGAATTCAGGATTAACCTCTCCACATCCGGTGTATGAAATAATACACAGAAAATTACATTTTTTGAAATTTCAAGTGATCATCAAATGTTGAAATGGAAAAAAAAAACAGTCTTGTTTTTGATAGTTTTTATTTTATTTATTTATTTTTTTGCATCTCCATGAATACATCGGGTCATTTTTATTTATTCTTCTGTTTAATGTTTTAGATTTCTTTTTTTTTTAATTGTATCTTTTTATAATTCTGAACATGGTGCAGAGATCTCAAAAATGTATATACCAATTATGCGACATCAGGCATTATAGGGTTAGGAACTTCTTGACAATGCAGCTAACACGTCAATAAACAGATTTCAGACAGGTTTTTAACATGTCTGAAAACAAACCTTTAACGAGATCAACCAGGCTGCATCAACGTAATGACATGTAAACAGATTTCATGCAGTCAGAGCTGTAAGAGTAAAGGAGGGAAGAGTTCGAGTGCTTGTTCATTTTTAGGTGGTAAATCTAGACTTGCTGCTGAGAAGGAGCATCTCTTAACCCAGGATTTAAAAACAAAACTGTTGTGCTGTGACTTTCCATCCATGTCATCAAAGGAGAGAGAGTTCACCTACATCAGCTGTTTAATAGTTGCCAGGCTACAAACACAAAACTCCAATGCATTTAAGTTTAGCCTCTTTTTTTTTCCTTGCTCCACTACACTCTCGGCTTTGTGAAGAAGTTTATAATGTGACAATATAAATCTCCCTTGAATTCAGTTTAGGTTTTTTGTTCTATAACCCACTAATGCACAAACATTGTAGTCATTCCAGTTAACAGTTAACCACAACTTCAGACTCCACAGATGTTTATCTCTCTCTGGTCTTTGGATAGATTGTTGAAACAGGAAAAATACAGCCTAGTCTGTGTCCCAATAATGATTCTTTATTGAAAGTCACTTTTATACTGACTGTATTTTTTGTAGAAGTGCCACAGAGCATGTTTGCTCATTGTACAGGAGCCTTTGAGGCAGTGCATCTAAGAGGAAACCTTGTGACTTATTTCATCTACTATTTTTCCTTATTTTTCTCGACTCTTGTTATTTGCTTCCCAATAGGCATCACAATTATACCAGATCCTCAGGTAGACCTCTAATTTCATTTTGTTATGTATATTTATGACCATATACCTGCAAAACATAAACCATCCCCCCCAGCCTGAGCTGCTTTAGTTTTAGTCCTGGTACTAAATGTTAATGGGTGTTATTCAAGTCAAGACTGTAAACCTGCTGAATATTACCAGCTGCATGTTGGCATCTGTGAACATAGCTTGTACAATTTAGCAATTGGCTCTATTTTTAACATCAGTTAGCACCACTGCACATACCAGAGGTGCTAATAGCCTTGCATAAACTCAAGCATGACCTGCTGCTTTTGTTTCCTTTGATAGGTCTGTTTAAAGATATACAATATTTATTTTCATGCTCATCGACAGACCAGTCAAATCTGTTCCTATTTATGACCAGATTGCAATTTGATACATCATTGGCAAATGTTGAACACAAACGTTTACCAGAGTCAAAAGAAAAATAAATTAGTTAAGCTAGTGAATCAGCTTTCTCAGCAACCACTCCAAAGGCATATCATAGTCAGACATGCAGGCAAAAGCTGCTGGATTTCACAGCACCTCTGGTTTATGACTACACATGTTATGCAATCACTATATGCAGCTGTAGTTCAGCTTGATATGTCAATAGCACCATGAAGCAAAATCACAAATGGAACCCAAATATGAACAGCGACCATGTCCGTGGGCGCAGATTCATCCGGCACAGCCAGGCACTGCAGTGGCAGCTGTGCTCAAAGCCAGCGCCTGCATAATGTCACTATATAATGTCACCCTTTGGAGTGGAATGAGCAATAAATTTGTCACGCGCAGTAGCACATCATCCCTCCTTTTTTGTGGGCTTGTGTCCATAGAGTGCTTCCCTAAGCTATCAGTATTTTAAATGACCAAAACACCAACTGCTCATGGGGATAAGAGGAAGTTCAGAAATCATTGCCAGAAAACACAAGAGGCATTGTTAGGTAGTGCAAAATGGATTTATTTAACCAGATAAACAGATGCTTTGTCATGGTGATATGAAATGATCCTTGATCTTGGCAGCTGTAGGCAGAAGAGAATCAGTACTGCTTAAGCTCACATTAAGTTGGCTTTGACATCAGAAATGTGATACATAAGTACCAAAGATGCAAACTAAAAAAGGGACAACAAGATCCTGATAAATTTGATATGCAGTAAAGTATATACTGTTTTATGTATGTCCAATAATGATTGAAGATGGGGTTTTCTCAACAGAATGTTGCTTGCAGCATAAAATGATCAATTAGTTTGTAATAGTCAGTAAAAGTCCTTTTACAGTAGCACACTAAACATCTCTTAAGATCCTAAATGATGCACTGTGAATTTTGATAAGTTAACAGAGATAATAAATGTGATTTGTTTTGCTACTACCATGTCTGGAGTGCTCTTCCTTAAGTAGCAGAGTAAGAGGAATGACCTCTCATAAAATCCCAATTAAGGTAATGTTGGAATAAGCAGTGGAGCCTTGTGGATGCTGATTGTGATAAATGCATGTCCTTTCGAAGCCACGCTGAAGGTGAAAGTTGCTTTTGAGTTCAGGTAGCCCACTCATTCTTATTATTCCAGAGACAATAGAGGAGACTGAAGTGATACTTCTACTGTGTTATGGATTTTTTTTTTCTTTTTTGAAAAAGCTTGCTTTGCAACAATTCTTCAGAGAAGCAGAGCAGTGCCAAACATTTGGTGTTCCGTGTTTGTATGCACCACCACAGTGGGTTTTAAATCAAGCATTCAAGATGTGGTTAAGGTGTAGATCTTCAGCTTTAACTCAGTCAGTTTGAATGTGCTCTAAACAGAAACAAATTGCAAATGCTGCATTTGAAACCTGAGCTGTGTTCAAGGAGGTGAAAGGCAAATAATCTGTCGCAGAACAAAGCTGTAAATCATAGACAAAGAAAAGTGCTAATAATTAATTGTTGCCCCACAGTTATGTTCTGAATAAAAATATAAACAAGCCACACATGCATAAACAGTCCTATAGGACTACCAGATTTTATGAGCCTTCATTCAACTGATTGAATGTGAATTATGCAGCAATAAATGCATAACGATATATACGTACAATAAAAAAGTGATTGTTTCCTCTTTTAAGAACAGGGAACACTTTTAAGAGGAAGAAAATTAGGTTTTATATCCTTTTCTATCTCAACGTAGAATCACATTGAAACAAAGTGAATGTAACACCTATGAACACAAGATCTCTGATGATCGAGTCAACTCAGCTGGCCAGGAGGAAGCTTCTGCAGCCTCTTCCCTTCCCCCGCATCAGGATTAAAGCTGAACTGCCCTGGTTTCTGTACACAAAATTTTATCATGTCCAACAAATAAATAAAAACATATGGAAACTATGATAAAGGGGTTGGAGACTAAGATAATAAAATCGTAAGAGAAATGAAGATCTTGAAGAAACAGACTAAAACTAAAAACTGAGTGGAACTTGACAGACATCTGACCAAACAGTGGCTGAAGAGATGTCCAGGGTGCTTTTAACCAATCAAGACTCTCCATCCATCGACTATTTGATTTGCAGAAGCTCTGGTCTTGACAACATTTTGAATTAATTGGTTTTAATTTTCTTCACCTGTCTCCTGTCTGCTAAACATACCCTGTGCTCCAAAGACTTCTGCATTAAAATGCCATGAAGAAGGAACGTGAAAAAAAGCAAAAGTAGGGCAAAGGTATGCGTTTGTAAAGAAGCAGACCACCACCATTCAGTCAATCATAACTACAATTGTATGTGCTTCATTTGGGTATTTTTAAGCTGGTTTAACAATTGCAGGAGCAAGCATCAAATCAACTTGTTTCATGACCAATTTAGAAGCAGCACTTTATCTGTATTTGTAACATTTGTATCATCATTTCATGCTGATGATGATGAGACCAGTGTCAAAGCTGGTCCAGACTAAAACATATCCAACATACAGTGCCTTCAAAAAGGAGAGATGTCACATAAGACTCAGCTTGAAATGTAGAATAAATTGCTCTAGAGTGGTGAGAGAAAGAAAGTTTGGAGAGACAAAAAAGAGTTCAGGATATAAATCAGAAAATGTCAGTCAAACATGGTAGAAGGGTAGAGTTGCGATCCAAGCGGGTTGCTGGACTTTGTTTATATTTGACTAAAGGAGTAAGACAAGAAGAGAACATTAAAGTCCAGATATAAATTGTTAGCCAAACTTAACATCTTCTTAGAGCCAAGCCATAAAATAAAATGAAATGATAGGGTTTTTTTGTAATGTTTTGTCTATTTACTCTTAAGACAATATACTTTTCCTGAAGTGAAGGTGAAAGTTTGCAGGTCAGTCCCATTTTTGATTTCAAATCTATTTTGATGGTGTATAGAGAGATTAAAAAAAAGAAAATATAGAAATGTTATGTTGTTACTGTCCACATAAAGTGGTTGTGGAACCACATGTAGCATTATTAATTATGTGTGTTTGTGACTGTGTTTTTATTTTAAATTTTTTTCTTTTAAATTTTCTTCTGCTGTTTCCTCTTTTTTGTTGGGGGAGAGGAGTGTATGAGGAATTGTTTTTAAGGCTGTCATTATAGTTTATTTCTAAAAGGTCACTATCCACAACAGTTCATAGTATCTTTCAGAGCAAAAGAAAGAAATGAAAAGAGAGAAAGAAAAGAAAAAACACATACACACTATCAATGTCAGTGTTTTTCCTTTATTCCTCTCACTTCGCCTAATTTTAAGTGAGAGATTTTTCTTGGCCGGGTTTCAAAAGGGCATTGGCGAGAGCAGCTCCCCTTGGCAGTGACTCCCTAAATCTTTCACTTAAATTATGGGTTTTTAAAACTCAATACATCTGAAATTCCCAAATGCTGGGAATGAAATACATCAATGCACAAACTGAACTGTATCGGAAAAGGCCTGAATAAATGTGTGTGAATTTTCATGTTCATGTAACGAAGAAAGTCCTCCCAGAGATTCACTATGATCATGTACTTCAGTGGAGTGTTTAAAAGGCTGACTTTATGGACACACAGTCTTCCACATCCTGCTTTTTGTGTACAACTGAATTTCCTTAGATTTCTTCAATGCATTTGATATTTTGTTTGAAATATGAAAAACAAGACAGAGGTCTCCTAGGATAAAGAAAATCTGTTCCAAAATGCAATATGGAACAAATTAAAAAGCAACTATATGTTGGTATTATTTATTTTTGTGTAGGAGGAAGGTGAAAGACCAAAAGGTAAAAAGAGAGGTTGTGCAGAAAGTCAAAGTTTGGTGAAATTAGACAAAAATGAAGCACAAGAGTGAACAAAGAAAATATGGACATGAAAAACATTTAGTTTCACTTCCTACTTAATGACTAGTGATATCATTTCTCATGGTCTTTTCTATTCATTTTTTTTTTACTGTAGCTATCGTACTTTCAGACTAACACAGAAATAGAACAGGTAGATCTAATCTTATTTTCAAAGACTCTATAATGAAAAGAATAACTTTCAGATTAGAGACTATCAAAATTTTTGTGTACAGAAAATAAAACTCTGACTACTCCTGCTAAGAGGAAAAAAAAACACTAAATCAAATCACCATCTGTATCCAAAGCTGTACTTTGTAATAGGAGTGTTAATTCAACTTCAAAAACACAACTTGTGGCTAAAGGTAGAGCAGCTGGGTCAAGTTTAATGATGAAAAAGATGGATGCTGGTGAAATGTGTGACATGACCTAGGATTCTTCTTCTTACATGATGGAGATGCAAAGTGTTAAAGACAAGTCAGCATCAACTTCTCCTGGTTTTCAGTATGAGGAGTTCTGCCACAGGCAGTGTGGATGATGTAACTGTGTGTGAAAATGTTGAAGTACTAATTTATACTTCTGCTTTTCTCGTGAGGTCTGGTAGCGATGACCATCATCTTTTCCTAAACCGAAGTAGCTCTGGCCATTTAAATGAATTAAACAGCATTGGAAATCAGAGGACAATGTAAAAATGATCTACTAGAGACAGGCTGTGACACAAGAAAAATTAAAAACATTTAAAGAATATAATTTGAAAATTAGATTGATGCACTCCAGGAACAAGAGCATAAACATCTCCTGAAGGTTTCTTCTTCTTTGAGTTTTAATGGTGTCGTCATCCTCAGAGCTGCTCTACTGCCTAATTCTGGATTCATTTAACTTCTATATTAAGTTTGTCAGTTATCAGTCATGTTCTCATTAATGCAACTCCTGTCTTTTTCATTGTTACTGTAGTTGAGTAAATTGTTCTATATCTCCAGTTATGTCCATCCTATATGACTCATATCTCCTGCAGCTCATGAGAAGTGTCTTGTGCCTGGTAGTCTTCCTAGTGGTCAGCATAGGATGATTGTTACAGTTGCAAAAGGAAGTCTACAGTTTCAAGGTCCTAAAAGCATTCACAAGAATGACTTGGATACTTTCCTACAATCCTAAGCATGCTATACTGATTATTGTGCTTTATTCTTATTCTGCCTCCTGTCTCCTTCCTCCATGACTGTTTACATCCCATCAATGCTTTGACTTTAAGATAAGTCTCCCATTTTGTAACTTCTTTCCATTTTCTAATGATTTCTCCCAGCAAAATACTCTTCCCTTCTGATATTGATAGTTTTATTTACTTGCCTAATGTCTTATGCTATACTTAGTTGTATACTGTTGCTTTGGGACTGGAAGAAGAACATAACCCTGATAGTCAGGGTGCCAGACAATAAAAGTATGAACTTTTGATCATTTACAGTGGGTATTTTTCACTTTTCCTGTGATTTTAATATAAAAACCATATGGCTTTTGTGCCACACTGATCTGTCTGTTCTGTATACACATTGTTAGTCTCCAATTTTTATTCAGTTTTGAATTTGCCTTTTATCGTAGGAGAAAGAAAATGGATCAAGAGAGCTTGTGGTGCAACAGATTTTTTTTACATTCATTTGTTTATTTAATTTATTCATTTTCTGCCATTCATATTTTCTGTATTCCAAACAAGTAGCATCTGCTTCATGGTACCTGGCACCATAGCTGTTGGTGAGTGTTATTAGATTTTTAAAACTAGGGGAAAGGGGCCATTTATAATAGTACAAAATGCACACTTTTGACCTAAATCCCATGCAAAACAGGTGGAGGTGAAGAGGCTGCACACAGGAATGGAAATGATTGCCTCACACTGCTGCATTTTAGGGTACGTATGCAGAAGTGAAGTCCAGTCTCTTCATTTGCAAGCAAGGCAAGAGTGGTGGCTCCATACCTTTTCACTTTATGATATCCCAACCACAAACCACAAAAAAAAAAAAAAGATTAAAGCTTACTTTCTGAAAAATGAATCCAGTGTGAAAGTGCCTTGTGCCTGGTAGTCATCCTTGTGGTCAGCAACCTATGATTATTTCGGTTGCAAAAGGAAATCTGAAATGGCCATAACTTTCCTTTCTTCTCTGGTCTCAGAAAACTTTATGGTCTCTGTTGTTAACTTTAGTCACAGACTGATGTCCATGTTGAAAATACTGACCCTCTTTAGATGAAAAGGATTAAGGTTATTACACATCTGGATTTATTTCACATGCATAATCTGGAGGTTTGGGAGTCAGACTTGTGAGTGAGAAAGAGACAAGCCATTGGGTGTGCTTAGATACTGAGCCTTGTGCACTCCTTTCAACATAGATTAGTATTATGATGAACAAAAGCTCAAGGATTCAAATCATAAGTCTACTTACCATAGCGTCACATTGACAATACATGTATTTCATACAAGTCTGATCCAACAGGCAACAAAACAGAAAAAAAAAACAGAAAAAAACCCCCAGAAGTTAGATTACATTGTATTTGGCAGACATCTTTTATCCAAAACGACTTACAAAAAAGGAAGAACCAAATAAAACCAAAAGGTAGTGGGAAACTTGCAGTATGCCAAATACACAATTTCTTAAAAGGAAAAAGAAGAACACACACGGCTAGAGAATCACCTTAAATGGAGAAGTGTAAAGGATAGTGGAATTAAATTCTTTTCAGATAGAAGCCAAAGATGGAAAAGTTATATAGCTTCTTCAAGACAGAGTGGGTTGCCCCTGCTCTGATGGCAATAAGCAGGTCCAGCAATATGGACCAATCTGTGAGGAATTTTTGGACTAAGAGTGTATTATGGTAGGGGTGGCACTGCCAAACAACAATCCTGTGATGAATGCAGCAAGCAACCAGGATTTTAAGACTGATCAGAGAAGGATAACTGCTCATCTGTCATTACATCCAGATAAATCAGATTTCCAAGGGACAGCAATGCATTTTCTGGCCACAGATGGAGCAGTGTCCATGCACTTCATCTGGAGTTTAGTTGAAGATTTGTTGTTTTACTAAATATTTCCTAGTGAACGAATATCTCAAAAGTCAGGTATATCTAAAGGAAGAGCAATTTTCACAATCTTAACAATGTGTCACAGAATTCACACCAAAATACCTTGGGGCAGGAACAGGTAAAATATGAGAACCAATAATGCACTTTCTACAATGCATTTGTTTTTCTGACTTGGATTTGTGCTATTTTTCTGGGGTGTGATTTTGTTGTTGGAGAAAGTTATGTGTGTTACCCTGCAATTAAGGAGTAGGCCATATGCAGGTTGACTAACTGAACCAACTTTCTTAGTGTTGTACTGTGGCATTGTGATTTAAATACCACGAACGCTCTCTTTCTTTGAATTATCAGTTCTTTTTTCTGGCTGTGCTCCCTATATGATTTCCATATTCATTTTCAGTTTTGTCTTTCCACAGCTCATTAAATGAGTCCTGAAATTAATGTAGACAGTTCTTCTGCTAATGGCACAGCATATTGAAATGCACAGCTATTGTCAAGTCTTATGTAAATATTGTTTTGCATCACCAGTGCTAACATAGATCAGGGAGGAAAGAAATGAGCAAAAATCCTTTTTATTTTCAGTCATAATTTTCTGAAGTGTGAAGACAGTTGGAGGCATGGCAAAGATGGATGGGTGAGAGGCTGTGTGAGGTGGGGAAAAAAACATCTTAAAATAGAAGAAAGTGCTTGTTGCAGTACGGTCTCATGTTGCTTACTTATTAACATTCAGTGCTTTTTTTTAATCTGGCTTTTTTCTTTTAATAATGTTTGTCTAATGTTTGTTTTAATCGTGTTTTAGACTTCCCATCTTAAAGTTTCTTATTTGCTCTGTTTTTATAACACATTTTATTGTCATTTATTGCAGATATCCTATTTATTTGCCTTTTCCTATTATTTATTTAAAAAGTTATTTTATTTCTATCTTATATATTTTTTTTAATTTTTACTTTCATTTTTTTCTATGCCTTTTACTTTTTAACATCATTGTTGTCTCATTATGAACCAATATTTGTTTTACATAATATTTATTTTAACCTTTGATCGTATTATCATTGATAGTGATCAGGGTTGTGTGTGTGTCTGTCTGTGTGTGTGTGTGTCTGCGTGTGTGTGTGTGGATGGGTGGGACTGGTTTTGTTTTTACTGTTAAAGCACTTTGTGCTACATTTTACTGTACGAAAAGAACTATATGAATAAAGTTTGATTTGATTTGATGTGGACGGTCAGTACTTAAAACTACAGTGGATAAGAGTCACATTTTTATGATTTGGGGGACTTTTGGCATTTAGTGCTGCTTTTTTATGTTTTTCAATTAACCAACTACTGTTTGGAATTATTATTATTTTTCCCCTTAAAACTACAGCTGTGCTACAGCTTCATAATATGCATCACATAGAAAGGCCCCTCAAATTATGTCTGCCACACAGCTCCACAAATAGTTACAGAAAATAATTTTTGTTGTTATTGGTGCTTTAAAGTGTTTCTTAATCGAAACAAACATACAACATTCATCAAACTAATCATCAGCTCTTTCTGTGACCTAGTTGGCTCCCCATGTGGCAAAGATTTGAAAACAGACTCCCAAAGCTGATTGACTCCTGTCAGCTTAAAAGTCAGGGATCCTTTAAAGGAGCTTTCTCTATGGTGGTTTTTGACCCAGGGAAAGGTGTTATCTTTTCACTTTCCTCAGGTGCTCCAGGGATTTGAGACGCTCACTCGTGCTCCAATCAGAACTACACTCATTGAGCCCTTGGGCTATAAGGACTGCAAATTGTTTAACAAGCTATCATTTCTCCGTTTTTGCTACAATCCTGTCCATATCCCTCAGGAAGTGCTTCATCCTGCCATTACCACACTCTCATCCTACCTGCAGGGCAAAAATCAATGAATCAAGTGAAAATCTGACAGGATGGGGCACGATAGTTTAGAGGAGGTAAACACAGAATGAGAGGTCAAGTTACTATTATTATTATTTCTTCTATTATTAGTATAATTTCACATGAAGCAGCGTTTAGTTGGGCACCCTTTCTTTTCAGGTCACAAGTTGCAGTTTCAGCTGATTTCTGTCACTTTAGGTGATCAGATGAATGCATCTTTATGTATAAATTTGGCCCTTGCTACCATCTCCTCTTGTACAATCAAAATAAGAGATAACTGTCATATAGTTATGGCATAACATAACACAATCTTTTATAACCCCAAACACAGGAAAATGAGAGTACATGTATATTCTATAGTTTTTTTTGTATTTCAAATTGGAAGCAAATAAAAACATCAGAACACTAAACAGAACATTAACACTAAAGCTTTTACCAGCTTGCAATGTTGCCTTTTGTTCTCACAACACTTAAAATGTGTCCACACATTAAATATACAAAGCAAAGAACCATATAGTTGTTTTGTTCTATTCTTCCAGCAAACACATATTAAGGTGTGCAACAGTCTGGTATCCTGTGATCTCATTCTTTTTTATTTCAAAATTCAGGTCAGAACTGCAGGTAGACTAGTCGAGTACTTCTACCTGCCATTTATTCTTGTAATGTGTGCAGGATGTGATTTTGCAGTTGCAAAGGAGACAAAAGCATCGTGTTAAAATGTGCACGGATGTCCAAGCCAACCTTAAGGTAGCATGTGTTGCTCTAAAATCTAAATGTACTTTTCTGCATTAATGCAGCCACCACAGAATTGCAAATTCCACTTGAAAAGGGCACTAACACAACCCCATTACCATGACAGGCGCTGGCTTTAAGACCTGTTGCTGATAACAGCCTGGATGTTCCTTTTCATCTTTGATTCAGAGCACACAGTATCCATTTCTTCCAAAAAAAAAAAAAGGATCTGGAATATCGATTTTGTCTAAACATAATTATTGTGTCCACCAAGTCATGGTTCATCTCAAAAAGCCCCAAGTCCAGGGATGTTGATGCTACTTCTGGACAAGGTTAACAGGAGGTGCCTTCTTTTTTTGCACAGTTAAATGATATTTGTGACTGTAGCTTGGCCTTGTAGTGATTAACAAAGCTTTCCTAAGTAATCCCTTGTCCATTTGTTTTTAGCCAGCTATTGACAAATAGTGGTTGTTAATGATGTGCCTTCTGAGGGATTGGAGATCACAGGTGTCGAGCATAGTCCTGCATCATTCTCTTTTCCTCGTGTTACATTAGAGGAACACTTCTTATTGAAATTATTTTTTTCATGCTTTTAATTCAGTTAAAGTGGATATCTCTGGCCATCTTTTCTTAAGACTCTCTTCCATATGCTTCACTACTAAATAATTATTATATTTTTTCTGATGACATAACCAGTGTGAAATAATTATTTTAAAAATTTTCTTTTGCCACATTAGTGTAACTAAATTTTCCCCGAACTACCTTTTTCCTGAAATAGTAACAGAATGTAGCAGACCTAAATATGAATATTAATGTATGAAATTAGGTTGGCAAGAAAAAATTGATCATCGCATCGCATTGTGGGCTTTCTTAAACAGCTTCCTGAGGTCTCATGATTTGTAGCGAAAAGGAACAAAGTATTCTAGTGCTGATCTCAAATGCCAATATTTGTACTTGAATGTTTCAATTTTACATGTCTTTGTACCTCAACCCCATGACATTTATTCTTCCAAATCTAGTTATTTTAACCTCTGAATGCCTAATGAATCATATTTGAGACATTTCTGAGATCTCTGCATCCATATAATTAAAACAATAAAAGTTTTATACAGTAAACAAATTCTAAAGAATAAAATAAAAATAGCCAGTTTATTCATTGAGATATATCAATGTGTAATTAAAAAAAAATACTTCACCTTCCCTGAAGAGGGCAGCAGTTAGTTTGGGTTCCTAGCTGATGAAGTCCCGAACTTTTGCCCAGGCTCTTGACTAGTAAGCCTGGAGCAAAGGCCAGCTTTCTGTCCTCTGCAGAGACCCAACCCCAAGGAGTAAGAAGACTCAGTTCACCTACAAAAACAATGCTAAAAAAAAAAAAATAGATTACACTTATACTACTAAACGGACATGACAGAATAAATTATAAATGTTAGTGGATCCTCAAATGTGTCCTGTGTGTATTTACAACCTGTGATTCAGGCTTTCCACTTTGATGAGTTTATCAACTCATTCTGGAGGGATGTTAACACCAAGTCTAAGAAGAATAATTATAAACTGCTGCTTTGCTAGATTGTAGACCAGGTGCTCTTCTCCACTCTGCACATCCTTGATAATTCCCAAATTACTGTTATTGTTTTTTGAAACATAAAGTTTAAAAAAAAATGGTGAAAACAGAAAATGAGTGAATTCTAATCCAGGCAATGTATAACATTGATATGTAGCAACACATCTGCCAAGTGTATGTTAAATCAATAAAGGACTGAGAAATTGGGTAAAGAAGTCTGATGCAAAAAATAGGTGTCTCATCAGTGGAGCATTCTCCATACTATAAGGGAAAGTCAAATCAAATTTGAGCAATCCCAATACAAGTAACAGAAGTGAGACTGAATTCCCTCTGCTACCCTACATTTTCAACCTCTGTGTCATATGACGTTGAAACTGAGTGGGGGTATTAAGTTGGCTTATACAACTCTGCATGTTACATGCTGATGTGCGTTATTGCCACAGCACAAATGATTTCCAAGATGGGCTTGCCCTGCCAAGTATCTTTACTGCAGTCAATATCTGCAACAAGATGACTATGATGGTAAAAGAACTGCAATTCTTTTCATCTAGGATTTTAAAAACAAAAATTGACAGTGTTGCTGTTCAGCTGCAATTGCTAAGATTTTTTCCCATTAATTACTCATAGATTATATGACTTGCTTGCTAATGGAATTGTAACACAATAAAATCAACATAAATAAAATGGAAAAGAGTTTAGGAAACATGATCCAGATTGAGCAATATGTTCACATAGTAACAGTGACTAGATCGATATAATGTATGTAGATTGTGTCTTCTTTGCTGCAACTGGCCAAGCATGGTGAGAGAGCAGATGTGTAACAAGAAGTAAACAAGCAAGACACAAACACAATTGACTGACAACTGTCAGTTCCAGAATAGGGTAATGAACTGTGTTATGAGATAAGTGCTTAATCACTGTGTTCAACTCCACTCGCCAGTCTGCAGTTTGAGTTGACTAGTAATTCCAGGTTAGAAAGACAACAATAATAGAGGTAGTATAAAGTAACAGTTATCTATAAAGTATAGTATATACTTTGTCAGCATGACTGCACAGAGCTGAAAGACACAACTAAGGTTTGGGAAGAATATCAGCAATACTTTTATGATTGTTTGAGTTACAATGTTTACCGTTTTATAACAGATTTTAATCTGTGCTTCTGCTAGGTGCTACAGAAGGTATTATTGGCAAACAACCTTAGCAGCATGGTCCCAAACCGTAGGTTGTAAAAAACAATGGATGAAGCATTAAGTCATGTGACCCACTGGTTTCAGAAGCATGGTTTTGAAGCCCATTTTTCTTTGTACTGAGTGCAGCCATGTTGCCCAGAAAGCTGATGGAAACACGTTCACTGTAAAACAGTCAAAGTTAGCTATGGACTACGTGATCCCTGACAAAATAGCTGGAAAGCTTCCGCCACACGTTTAGTGTGACATCAAAAATTACTCTCCCTTTTAGCTGATGCTGTGTTAGTACATGCTACTGATTGCTTAGGTAAGCTCGGTAGCATGACAGTTACAGACAAGGAAGCAAAAATGGCTAGCAATTGACTGAGCGACTGTCAATCAATCATATTAGAAAAAAATGTATTGCTTTTTATAAATTCTCCTGATGTGGTACAAAAAATATTCACACTCTCAGAGTTGTCACACAGTGACGCAAACAAAAACTGAGGTCAAAGCCTTCAATGTGATAAAAATTCCCTGGTCTGATGATTGGCTGTTTCCATGAATCACACCTAATGCAGAGCATACAGGTTATTATGTGACCTTTCATCAGTGGAGCAACGTGTTACATTTCAGCAGACCTGACAAGCTCATGCGGTCTGCTTCACATAGCAACTGTTCAGAGTGCAGGCACATTTTTTATCATTGGCACAGGTAGAAAGAAATAGGTTCTTGTGAATGGACATTCACGTGCAAACACTACTGAAGCTATCACACAGGGTCAGGGAAGGTGAAGCAGAAAATGCCAAGTCAAATGTGAAATATGACTGTAAAGTATGTGCTAGTCAGTTCCCTAGCAGGTATCAATGTCTGAAGCACCAGAATAACATCAACCATAACTTTAGAAAGGAAGGCCAAAATCTAAGCAGTAATTCATGTGATCATTTTTCTAAACATTTCTTTTTTTCATGATCCTTTATCAGACTGTCTTTGTCTTGTCACACATTTTTACTTTAAAATGTATTGGCTTATAATTCAGTCAAGTTCTTATCAACATTTTTAATGTACTCATCTTTTTTGAGGAACAGTGTCTTGAAAAAAATGTACTGTCTGTACACTTGTGAAAATGTTGAAAAAGTTGAACCATCCCTTAGACAAACAGCAAACGCACAAACATTCAGTAAAACCTGTTATTTTATTTAGATTAGAAAAACAAACAAGGTGCTGCTCCTCACATGATCTTTTGTCCTGCAATACCATGAATACTGAAGAGCACACTAAGAGAACAACAGAATTGCTCTAAAGCAGGAAGTCTGGAGGTGTATATGTTTGTTTTGTTCATCTTACACACACAGACCAGCAGACACTTGAGGCTGATACTCCAGTTCAGTAATTAGTTCCTGTTTATCCAGCTGGTGCGCCATAATCACTAATTATCTTTATTAATTTTTGTGAATATTAATAAGTATCCTGAGAAATGTATAGCTTACTATTAATAACTAAGCCAGCTCCTACCATATCTCCAATGCTGTGTACATGTGAAACACCATTTCTACCCATACAACTTCTGGGCTTCTGCGATGCACTCCATGACAAAATGTGTTGGGTTTTTTGTTTTGGTTTTTTTTGACAAAAATGCTAAAAAATATCCCCTCCCTGAGCCGACACCTTATCGTGGTGGAGGGGTTTGAGTGTTCCAGTGATCCTAGGATCTCAGTTGTCTGGGGCTTAAGCCCCTGGTAGGCTCACCCAAGACAAACAGGTCCTAGGTGAGGAGCCAGACAAAGCGCGGCTCAAAGGACCCCTTATGAAGAAGAAAACCAAGAGTTCTCGTTTTCCCTTGCCCGGACTTGGACCCTTTGAGCTTGGAGGTAGGGTCGTCTGTCTCTGGGGCCAAGGTCACCGAGGTGGTTGAGAAACACCTGGGTGGCAGGGCACCGGGGGTGGATGAGATCCGCCCTGAGTTTCTTAGGGCTCTGGATGTTTTAGGGCTGTCTTGGTTGACATGCCTGTGCAACATACGTGGTCGTCGGGGACAGTGCCCCTGGATTGGCAGACTGGGGTACAGAAGGGTGTGTTCCAACTACAGAGGGATCACACTCCTCAGCCTCCCTGGGAAAGACTATTCGGGGGTCCTGGAGAGGAGGGTCCACCGGATAGTCGAATCTCAGATTCAGGAGGAGCAGTGTGGCTTTCGTCCTGGCCGTGGAATGGTGGACCAACTCTATACCCTCACTAGGGTCCTGGATGCGGCATAGGAGTTTGCCCAACCAGTCTACATGTGTTTTGTGAACTTGGAGAAGGCTTTCAACCGTGTCCCCCCGGGGACTTCTGTGGATGGTTCTCCGGGAGTATGGGGTGCAAGAGGCCCTAATAAGGACTATCTGGTCCTTGTACGCACCGGTGTCAGAGTTTGGTCCGCATTGTCGGTTGTAAGTCGGATTCGTTTCTCATGAGGGTTGGACTCCACCAGGGCTGCCCTTTGTCACCGATTCTGTTCATTACTTTTATGGACAGAATTTCTAGGTGC
>JAOWBL010000004.1:12776790-12793865 GCA_028564865.1 Zenarchopterus dispar
CCATAACCCTCTTTTGTTCACTTTTGCTTTTCTTAGCTTTCACAATAAACTTCACCTTACAAAAAAAAAACAAAAAACAAAAAAAGGCCAGCCATCGCTGGCAGATTCTGAAGAGGAATATTCACCCTCTGATGATGATTTAAAAAAAAAAAAAAAAAAAAAGTAAATGTTAAGACAAAGACACTTATCCCCGTAAAGATGATGTTCAATAGATACCTCTTTAGTTGCATAAATCTATGTTTTGATCCATGTTTTGATCCATGTCCTGAAGAAAACCTACGCATGTTTAAGTCTGAATCACCCTCTTGTGAATATCTACACTAACACACGATATTGGATCCACACAGCCCCATGAGGGCTGGTGAGATTCTAATGAAGGTCATTTTCTCCATCCAAACCAGTGCCAGCTCTTCTTTGCTTCTCCCTGTGGTCATGACTTATTCCACTTGCATTGTTCTACACACCGTCGTTGGTGAACTCTTGCCATCAACCACATAGTGGAACAGAATTTCAGTACTGCCTCTATGTGGCATTATTAGTTTGTTCAAATAAGGACTGATGCTCAGAAGGTTACCCATCAATATAGGGAATGCAGTTCAAACTTAGGATCACTGAGGTGAAGCCCAGAATGCAGAAATCAAGGTCTAATATGCCTGCAGCAACCCTAGGCCAATGCCCTCCAGCAGACGCAGAATGATGGGTTTGGTGAGGCAATCATACATCACTTTTCACCTGTATCAAACCAATTGGCTGGCCTTCCATAGACAGCTGCTCCCTTGCACAGTGTTTGACATATTGATGGATAATGGATAGACACAGCCTCCATATGGCAGATCTGGAGCAGATTTAATCCATCTAATCCTAAATCCTTTTCAGCCTTTACCAAATGACTCAGAGAGCATGACATGTATAAAGCATAATCCATGCAAGGGCTAGTGAGAAGAAAGCAGCAAACATAATACTTCAGATCCTGCTTGTCATAGTGTTTCTACTAATGTATAAAGATCCTAAATGGTCAAAGCCTGCCATTATTCCAATCACCTCCAGATTTGCAGGGGGGAAATTTGATTAGATGTAATGATCGCTTGTTCATGGTGATAACAGCTCTTCTGTGATAGTTGCTTGGTGATAATGCTGGTCATTGATCCCTTGACATTTTGTCAGTATGCAGCTCAAGTTGGTTTTCTTGAATATGAATCATCAGGTGAAAGCGCATCCCAGAGGAAAACGGATGGCATCCATCTAAAAAAAAAAGGAATTCATGTCAAGATTGTGCATTTAAAGCCATGTTAATTTAGAGCATTTTTTTTTTTTTACATATTTTAAATTGTATGAGTTGCATAGCACTTTATTTTAAAATTATGTCTCATGCAACTTATCAGTCTTTTATCTCTATTCTTGTTCTAATTAAGTCTGGGGCAATAATATCTGTCAGTATAGCTGCCAAATTTCTAGCTTTCTTTTATCAGGCACACTAACCTGCTCTTAATCAGGGCTCAGCCTTTGGCATTGGTGTCCTGATGTACCAGCTGTGGCAGTGTTAAGTAGTAGTTGCCAACAACCAACTAAGCCCACAATAGGAGGCTGAGGGGGTGCTGGAATGAGTTATCAGCCATGCATTTTGATCTGGGGTTTAATAATATTTGTTTGCGCTTGGTTTCACCCACGATTAGTTGGATTTGAGAACAAAAGAATGCTTAGTGTCGGTAAGTAAATTATAATGGATCGGCTGAAAATAGCCTTTCTCAATCTTGAATAAGTCTCACTCAAGTTTACATTATAAAAGACTTATTCATAGCAGCTGTAAGTTATGCACTGGGAGTGATGCAGATGATAATTCATCTTTCTTCTTTTTGAGACAGTTATGTGGCTTACAGTTCATTATAAAGCTTTGTTAGTGGACATGTGCATATGCAGGACATTAGCCCAAGATGGAATCACACACCCTGCTCTAAAACCAAATCAGTGAGCTACGTTAAAAAAAAGAGGGGTTGAAAATACTCAGTGGAGCCATAGAGTAAATGCTAATTAGAAACTGTCCTGTACTATACCTCTTTTATGTATATTTATTTTACCTCTAAGTACAGAGAACAGTCCAGACGTTGATTACTCCTGTGAGTACAATCTTAATTGATATGAAGTAAATGGTCTGCCTTGACCTTTGACTGTTTTATTCATTATGAATTAAACAGAGTCATTAAATATTTAGTCACTTCTGTAAACTGACCTTCTGATGAATGTTTTAGCCTTTGTGAAAGACCTTTGATGAGTGGAACTTCAGTCTCATAAGTGAAAACCTCCCCCAAGTCAGTGAAACATTTGCTGCCTCATAACAAATAACACGGAGAATAAATAACTGTTTTCTCTTTCCTGTTCATTGCTGATGATGCAAACTGCATGGTCTTAACAAAAATTGATAATTAGAGAATTTTCTCAGTAGTGCATTGAGTGTTGTGTCACTAAGGTGGACTCTTTCTATTAACCCTTACCTGTGCCATAAATGGGTCATTTCTCCAGGGGGGAATGATTACTCTCTAGCATGGTTAATCGTCCTTACTGACATCACTCGATGAAAATTAATCACCAGTTTTAAGGCAATGTGTTTGCAAACAAGATTCCTACTTCCCTCATCAATGTGTATTTATTTCCACGGTATTTTTCATTGTGAGGAAAACAACAACTAATTTTTCATGGAGATGCATTTGAAGTAGAACTGGACTGAATTGGAAGGATACTTTAAATACTAATACTATCCACTGTGATGGGAATAATAAATAGAAATAAAAATAAATGAGAACAGGAGAGAGTCATGATTTCCAGAGATAGTTGTGAATGCACTGCAGTAACACCATCACATGCAGGTAACCCACATGATCTGTCAGTTAATAACAGCCCCCAGCAGTTCAGTATCTGGGGTGCAGAGATGCTTCTTCACAGTTACATGTCTAGGACTACATCACCTGCTCACAGTTTGTATGTTTATTCTTTTATTTTATTTTGCTGTTCTCAAATGCCGCTGATAGTTTTCTGTATTTTGTTTTTCTCTACAACTATGAACATCAGAGTACCTCAGTTTAGGAGATGCATCTTCTTAATGTGAGTGAATACAATATTAGGACATTTAATACACTTCATTAGGTTTTCATTATATTTTGCTTGGGGTTATAGCTTGAAACGAGCAGTCAGATCTGCCCGTTTCTGTCAGTGATATACAGAGAGCACGATGACATGATTCAGGGGTCATTTGGTTAATTGCACAAAACTGCCAGGATGCTGCCTTCTTGTAAATGAAATAGGTGCCAGCAGCACAGTAATTCATGCGAATCACATCATGAAAGACTAGCAGAGCGAGTTATGATTGCTTTTAGCCTCTTGTTTTTGTCCTCTGTCTCTATGCAAATGATTATAAATGTACACAGAGATATGCAATACTTTGCATGCTTATCTACTGTGTATCACAGTGAGTGAGGAGGTGGCAAAGAAGAAGAGAGAGGTGGTGTTGGCATGAGATGAGGAGAATACTGTAGCTATTTATCACTCCCACTGGCAGTTTTGATTTTGGGAAATGAACCATGCCACCTGTGCAGAGGGTTCAGAGGTTGTAGATACATGACTGTGTGTCATTCACAACCTTATCAAAAGACATTAATATTGCAATTAAACTGAATTATCTTGTAACCCAGTGGATGAGGTGCTCCAAGGCCATAGTAAGAGCAGAAAACATGCCCCGCCACCCATCACTGCATCCTCATCTGTATGAAAGCAGCCCTCTGCTGCTATCCCCGCGGTGTCATGTGTTCCAGCCCCTTTAATCTCTGTCGTTCTCATACTCTGCCCTTCTGTGCAACCTCCAACCTTCACTCCCATTTTATCCCTCTGACACCCCCATTTTCCACTCATTCTTCTCATTCTCTGTGCTCTGAGGCAACACCGAGGCAAGACTGCCATCTCTGGTCATGACATCATTTTCCTGTTGCCACCATTCTGTGTGTTTGATGTGAGAATCCTCTGTATCCTCAGGAGTGTCTTCTAAATCAGCCGGCCACCGGTGTAACAAAGCCACACTGCCATCCTCTGTTCATCTGGGTTTTTTCTACAGCCCTGGCCCCCTAAAGCAAATCTAGAGCAACATTGCCATCTACTGTGGTTGAAGATTGAACTCCCCAATCGATTATTGTTCTGTGAAGCTTCCTTCTGTGTTGCTGTTGCTGTGAATGTTTTTTGTTACTTTTTGTTTTCATTTTTCTCTCATATTGCCAGAAATTAAAATATCAGTCCTGTAGGTCAATACAACTATACTTTTATTATTTTTAAGGCAAAAACAGTCTTGATAGTATCTGGTTTCTTTCAACAGCAACAACAACAAAAAAAGCATGAATGGTCATTTAGCACATAATACCATTTCAGCCACAATGGACGAATTATCTTTCGCCTTAACTTGCTTTGTGTTCGTATGTGTGTGCATTACATTGCTGTGACTTAAACTCGTTCTCTGTGTTAGTGACGTAGATTGTATAAACAGAATCTTCACTGAGCACAGTGAATGCTCCTGTAGTTACGTTTGAAGGTAAAGCTCTGAGGTAAATACTCCAACCCAATGACCCTGCTCTGTCATCCTTCAGCATCTCTCAGTGAAACCATTTTCTTTCACTCGTTCCACACCAGTACAGCCACAGTTGAACAACAATTCATGGAAACACATCATTCAACCATCTGAAAGACATTTTTAGGGGCCTGTCATTACTTGAGACTGATTTATATGTTGCCCTGATAAGAACAAGGAAACTTAATTTGTTTCTGTTGTGACTAGTAGCCTTGTAAGTTCCAACTACACAACAGGAAGCAGCAGAGTAAAATGGCAGGTTTAAAACTGGATTGCTTCTTCCACCAGACCTGAAGTTTCAGCCTCCTGGAGGCCTCAGTAAAATATTTCTGTTACCTTTTTCAGATCGGGATTTTTTTTTCATGGTCAAAGAAATGTTTAAAAAAGCAAAAAACAAAAAACCAAAAACTTGTTTTTTCTGCATGTTTGTGCTGAAATATATAAACCCCATTCAATAAACACATATCTTAAAATAAAATTAGGTTTATTTTTATTATTGTATTTTCCAAGTACAGATAAACGGTTAAGATCGTGTCAAAAAGGTCTCTGCAAAATCAATTTGCAGAAGGTGAAGCCACTGATGTGGCAAACCCTACAAAGGGAAGGGCAAAATAAGTGGTTTTTCTTTTTTTCTTTTTTTTAAGTAGAATAGAGGAGCAGCTGTAGCTTGTTTGAGCCTCAACATATCAAAGTACCTTTGAGAAAGACTCCTTGTTGTCCCCCAGCGTGGTCCTCACCTTTAACTCACTTTAAAGGAGCACAAGGATTTCATTCAAAGGACCATCTGATAACTTGTTGGAAGCATCATTTAGCTCTCACAGTCCCCCATCCATACTGTCAGCAAAAAATTAAACAATATAATTTAGGTCTCACTTTTCAGTGGTCTCTTACAGTAAACTGTGCATCTCTTTACAATTACAATAACATTAACTAACTGAGCTGAAGTGGACATCATTGAGGAGACTTGAAAGCAAAAATCGAAGAGAAAAGAAATAAGAGATGAAACGAGTCTATCTTGCACAGTGTCACCTCCTCGTCTATAGGTGGGACACTTTATTATATAACAGATATAATGAATGAAATACTGTCTAAGTACTTATTGACAACACCTTAACTGTACAATATTTGCTTCCATAGATCTTTATCATTTAGAGTTTAGTTTTTACATCCATAACTTAAAGACACATTTAAAAATTATGAGCTAGAATAATTACTAAAAATTTAAGTAATGAATTAATGGACTAAAAAAAGAACATCAGACTGGTTCAGGAAGCGCAACGCTAAAAATAGTGTATAAGTTTAACTTATTATTCCACATCTGTTACAGCAGTTGGGTCCCATAGTGGCACATGTGCAGTTTTTATTTCAGCAGCTTATAGCTGCTGGTCACAATTAATAAGCACGCAGAATGAAATGGAAATCTTAATGATGTGTACGCTGTTACAAGCACTGAGCCTGTAGCAATTTTTGGTACTAGCATAAAGTGCATCTGTGATTGTGTATTTTTGAACTCTGACTGTCTCCAATTAACCTATAGCAAAAACGTACCTGCAGTCTCTGCATTTTTAAATCAAGACATATCTTTATTTTTTCAATCAGCTGATCTTTTCACTGTAGAGATGGCTCTGAGTCTGTATTCTGAAGTATTTCTGTACGTGCCATGCATTAGTTTGAATATCCTTGTTGAAAACTGTTATTCCTGAGAAACTGAAGAGATGACTTGAATAATGAAAGTTAAAGCCTTGGATATTAACTTGCTTTTATTTTCATTTTTTTAAGTATTGAAACATATATATATATATATATATATATATATATATATATATATATATATATATATATATTAAAAATTTTTAAAAAGGTCAGATATGGGGATAGTGCCAGTTCCTGTCAGAGTCCGAAAGTATGTAGTTTAGGATAATTATGAAAATTTGGGGGTTCCAGGTTCTTTGTCTCAATGTGGTCCTATGGGAGACTGGTTACCTACCATGTGTGTACCCCAACTCTCAGCCGCGGATGGTGGTGAAAGATCCCAGTAAAGTTCTTTCAAAACAGTAGTGGTGGAGACTTAAACTGAGGTGTTCTACTTGATGCTCCTGTTCAAAAATGCTGCTGATATTGCCTACATTTGTGTGATGTTATGCGATTGTCAACATTTAAGTATCCTATTTCTACATTCCCAAACACTCTGCCCCAATGAATTTTTTTGGAGGACTGGATGCAAGCCTATCTTCAAATTCTTCACTCTATGTGTATGTAATTATATGAGGTACCCCTAATGGAACATGATTCTAAAAGGAAATAATTTATACTGTATTTGTTGAAGAGGTGTTTTTTTTCATGAAATTCTCCAGTCTATTTTTTAAGCCACAAAAGTAATGAATGGTTTAGTAATGACTAACAAGAATGCATGTCTCAGCAACAGCTTAGAAGCGGAAAGTCTTCGGGTTTAGAGATTAAACAACTTCAAGAACCAAAAAAAAAAAACACTGAATCAACAGATTTTTTTGACTCCGTCAATCCATTTGATGTGTTTCCAAGATGTGTAATGCTTGTGAACATGTTGAATTTGCAAACATGTGACTTCTACTTTTCTTAATTATCTCTCTAATCGTCACACAGTGCAAGTAGAGAAATAATAATAATAGGCTCTGAGATTTGAACACCACGCCTCATCATGTTATACATCTCTGTAAGGCTTTCACATTCAATACAAGGTTTCTCATTTGTGCACAAAGATGAAGAGCTTTGTGCCCACAAGCGGGTGTAACCGTATCATGTGACTCACTTCCACAGTCCCATCTCTTGTTTGGTCTCTGGGTGCTGTTCATCAGTACCATACCAACCTCTATATTTCACCAAAGACTATTTATGTAGGCAAGGTATCCTGTAGATGTATATGCCAAGCTGATCCAAGAACAAAACTGAATACAAAAAGTGCGGTCAGGAATCAAATTAGACCAGTATCTAGGGCTTGTTACATTTGTGTACAGCAACCCTAAGCAAAAATAAATTAAATATGTTTCAAAACTTAAATTACCAATAAATCTTCAGCTGCTTTCCAATAGTTGGTTTGAAATAATCACATTTAAATGCAAATATACTTTGTACAAAGGTGATGGGAATTTTTTGTACACGTCATCTCTATGATGGTGAAAACCATGCGCTGCAGTCAAATCCCCACAAGATGGAACTCTTTACCAAATGTAGATTTACTCGACATGCAGGCGTCTCAAATCTGGACTCATATTATGTCATTAAAAATATGTAGATTATTTAAAACCTTTTTGTGAGAGTGTGGTTAGATTAAAATTTGGGGCTGATATGATCTAATAATAATTCATTCCTATTTATTTGCATTAAATAACTGTCTATAACTTAAATCTTCCTCATATATAACAACTTTCTGTCTTTTGAACCAAAAATTTAAACAACCACATTTGAATTTTTGTCTCTAAAAATCATTTCACTCTCACAGATAACGTTGGAAAGAATGTGTGGGCTTATAAATTACAGTGGGTTTTTATTGTTGTTGTTGTTTTTCAACAACCCTACCCATGTAGCTTTGGTGCATGGACCTAAACAAACGATGGTTGAAACCCAAAGTAAATAAATAAGTAAATAAAAAAGAGACCTTGCACAAGACTCAAAATAGGCTGAGGTGTCCAAGGTAGAACTATGAGAAAGAGTTTCACGTTAGAATCAAACACTGGTCAACCAGATGAAAAACTTCTGATTTAGGCTGTGAGATTTGAATTGTGATCTAGTCATCTTTTTGCAGCGTTTTTAATCATGACCCTCGTCTACCACCACTGCATATTTGAGATGTTTCTCCTCATTCAAATGGAGAGTTCCTCATCGGTTTATCATCAAGGTCTGCACGAGTCTGTCAATAACCCATTAATTGAGCCAGATGTGCAGAAGCAGGGAATCATCTCAAAATATGCAGGCCATGCAGTACATGAGATCCCGGACTGAAGAGCACTATGAACTAAGGATGCCTCAGACATTTTGTAGAGATGTTTGAAATTTCAACCATAACTTTTTATCTTCTGTTTAGTTCACAAAAGTTTATCACATAAAAGGTATAATAAAGGTACAATACATTTCTCTAAATAGACCATTATAAATTACAGCCTAGAGCCAGCAGCTGTGGAGCCCACAGAGCATCCCAAATCCTTTCTTAAATACTGAGATACAATGACTCAGATCTCAACCAGGAGTTGGCTATAGACCAAGACTTTTGAAATTAATGATAACCTATTTGCCCAAACCTTTAGTTCTTTAAGCCTAAACAGGAGAGATTCTGTATATTCAGGTATTCTGCTGAAGTTTTTTGTCACTTATGTGGATTAACATCTCATTGACAACCAAAGGCAGCAAGCTTGTATCGTCCATCACCTCAGATTTGGTGTACAGAAGATGAACAGTATACAGAAGATGAGTGAGAGAATGAACAGGTGCACAATTCGGACACCTTCATCTGAGCCACTGCTTCAGACTCCAAACCCACTTTCATGTACCAATTCAGGAGGCAGAGATCCCAAGAAGTTTAAAACTGCAGTGCAAGAGAGATATTCTTTATATCTCTGCTCTCCCAGGACTGTCAGCAGCATTTCACCGCTGACGGTAGATAATGAGAGACAGAGAAACAAACTGACTGTCCTATATAAACATCCCATAATGCTGTTGAATGAAAGTTGAGCTCATATCTCGTGGCTGTTTTGTATCTTCCACACTGGTGGCTGGTTGCTGACACCCTCCCTGAACACCAGAGACACTAAGCAGCAGACTGGAGGGAGAGGCGAAAGCTGATGAATGGATACGACTGATAGAGGGATAAAAGAGAGAAAAACAGATAAACAGAGGCCTCATTAGGCTTTATTATATTTAAGAAAAGAAATGATAATTGGCAGCTTCTCTGCCAGCTGAGCAAAGAAGAGAGCCTCTGAACTGTGTGGCAGTAATGTAAATCTCAGAAGCATGTGGGAAAAGTATCAATTAGAGAGGGCCATAAAAATTACAAGCAACTTATTGTAAAATGTTCATGTTTCCATTCCCAGTAAGACATAATCATAAGAACAGCACCATGAGCTTACTTGAACACATTCACACACTGTCTGTCCAGCCTGCCCGCTGGCCGCTTCTCCCTCCCATGCCTCATATTTTGGAGCCTGACTGCGAGTCTGTGGCGCCACGCTTACGACTGACAGCTTAATTCTACCGCTAAAACTGGTTTTGTGGAGTGGGCAAAAAAATAAGATTGGATATCAAAGGCCTTCTTTTCAGATGAGCTTTGCCATGCTGTCTTCCTCTTCATCTGTCACGTATGGCTCTTTAGGGATTTTTAATAACAGAGCAAGGCGACGTGTGTTGAGCAAGAATACACTGCCGGCCTTCATCTCCCTGATGATGACTCGAGGTAAATGTTGTGATGCAAAGGAGTATTTCCACTCACGGGTAATATTCTTCCTTGCCTGTCAAACAGATCTCAGTCAGGACTTGGCTTCCTACTGCTGAAAGTGTTGATATTATAGTTTTTTTCTGTATTCTATGCTACTGCATAAGTGCTATGGTAGTACAACCCCCTTCAAGCTTGGTTAAGCTCAGAAACTCACAGTTGTCAAGTTGAAAACAAAGCAGCTTTTCTTGCTTTCTTGGAGAGCTGGCATTGTGGAAGAACAAGCTGTTTCTACTGTGGAGGTTTGTACTGATTCATGTCCATATACATATGTAATTTAGTTGGATCGCCACATACGCAAGCCTTTGTATATGATGTATGAATGTGTGTTTAGACATGTGTGAATTCTTTTCAACACTCACACAGATGGCTCTTTCATTATGTTCGACTTGCATCACAGAGTCTTTTAAGCCCTCCACTACATTGCCAGAAGTCAGAACCCAGTTACAGTCACAGCCCTTTAATTAAAAGGAAACACCCACAGATGCATTAATCATATTCCCTGAACTGATCCGAGACCGGTCCCATCTTGTAAATAAAAGCAGCCTCACTCATGCGAGGAAGTGTGCAGACAGGTAGAGCTTCCACGTCATATTTTCTTTGGCAGCAGCAGGACAGATCCATGCACAAAACCCTCTTTGTTTCATTCAGAGATGGTACTTTAGTGGAAAGTACAGAAGCAGTAATGAAGTGATATCTGTGTTTTCCATCAGCGTGAATTAATATTGCAAGAGAATCTTGCTGCTGACTGTCATGTTTATCACTGAAACTGCATTTGTGTTCACGCAGGGGTGCTTACAGGCTTTTTTTTTCCTAGTAAGAATTGTTGCTCTGTGTACAGTAAATGCTGTCTGGAGGCAAAGAAAAAAAAGAGAGATTATTTAAAAATGCTCATGACTCTTAGCCTTAACAGCCAGCAGTCACACAGTGTGTATATCTGTAACTACCTTTATGTTTTGCTATTGTTTTACACAAATACAAAGAAGTTAGAAAAGTATAAAGATGTGTGCTTAGTCATACCAGACAAAACACAATATAAGTCAAAATTTTTACTTAAGTGCTCAAACAAAACTGAATTTGTTTTGGAATCACAGAAGTAGCAAACTTAATGTTTATAATCGACTGTTGGTCCAGTGTTTGAACTGTTTATAAAGCAAATGTGGAAAAATAAAAAATCTTC
The DNA here is from genome assembly GCA_028564865.1 of Zenarchopterus dispar. NCBI lineage: Eukaryota > Metazoa > Chordata > Actinopteri > Beloniformes > Zenarchopteridae > Zenarchopterus > Zenarchopterus dispar. Next base: position 12,788,035 of record JAOWBL010000004.1, read on the forward strand.
AGTTGATTCCAAGGTTGTACACTTCAGGACAGAATAAAAATCTGCAGATTCATATCTGAGGGATTCTCAGTGGCGTTAAGGCGTGGACTGAATGGTCACCGAGCTACGTGTGAAAATGGTGTATCATAAAAACACCCCGAAGTTGGTCACAGTTTTACTGATGCAGAAATGAAAAGCACACATGCCACTTATGTTTCTTTTTTTTTTTTTAATGTATGCCACTTATATTTCAACAAACTTTTAATGGAAACATATGATAATACGGTCGCTATTCATAAAATTAAAGCGTTTGCCTGGCAGACAGAATGAATGCATAGTTGTCAAATATACCCTACAGGCCACAATTAGAAATTCATTTGCAAAATAACTTCTAACTGTGGGTGACATGACTAGTAATAAGACTGAACTGCAATTTTAATGATAGTTGGGAGACTTTGACAGAATTTCGTTTTAAAAAATAGAAATATCCAAAATATAAACTTTGAGTATGGAAAAAGAAAGTCTTCAGGGTTTTTAATAACATACCCTAAATATTGCTTTTAAGGTAATTTCATGCAGGTGACATTACCTTGACTTTTTTGGCCAAAATGCTCTTGGTTTATGCCAAAAAGGTAATTATTGGTCAGCAAAGTAAGGGGAGCTCATTACAAATCATGATATGCATCATTTACGGTTTATTTATAGCAATTGTTATCCAGTGAAAATATTTATAAAGAAGTATAAATGGATTCTAATTGTAGATTCTGTAAAAAAAAAAAAAATTATATATTTCTGGAAAAGTTCTCATAAAAGAATCTTTTTCACTAATATATCTTTTTCCACAGAAAAAGTGTAAAAAAAAATTTTTGACGAACAGAAATGTATTGTTTTGTATGAAGCAATAAAACTTCGAATATGTGCAAATACTGAATGTTGTTAATTCATTCATAATTTACAGGAAGTTACACACCTACAACTACACAAGTTTGGTTCTTGCACCAAAAAAAAACCAACTTCACTACATTGTTATCAACCTTTTATATTTACATAGATACACACATTTACACAGCTGGTCAACATATAATTATTTTAAAGGGTACATGCTAAGAAAAATATATATATATTTAATTACTTGAAGCTGTATACTTGACTGTCTGGAGTGATCAGGCCAATTCAAAAGTGCCAACATAACATCATCCTCTTTGCTTTGGCGCTGCAACTAAAAGAAGTGTCTTTCAGTGAGCTGCTTAATATTTCAGGACACTGTGACATCACAGACCCATATAAGAATGGAAATACCCAGCTTCCCCATCTTAATCTTCAACCAGCACCACACAGTGCTGCGTTTGCTGTACCTCAGGGATTGGTAGTGTAAAGTGACGCTTATTTCAAAAGTAGCGTGAGACATTTAACTCCACCCCCTGCAATCAGCTGCTTTTTTCAGAACTTTAACAACATGGTAAAAAGGTGGTATTTTGACCAAAATATGTTGCATAGATTTCATTGAAACCTCCAGAAGCTCTGTGAACTTTTTTTTAAAAAAGTACTCTCTAAATAATAAATGTCTCCTTTAAATATTAACAAGAAAAATGGTGTGTACTGTCAAACAGCAAAAGCTAATAACCAAGCTAAAGACTAAGCTAGATTTTATAAATTTCTTAACTTTTGACACACATTGGTACCAAATCAGAGACTATACAGTACCAAGCCTGAATGCTTACACCAGCACATACCAACAGATCTCTCACTACTGAACGGATTTAGGCAGTTTTATTACAAAATACTTACATTTCCTTCACCTGGTGTTGAGCAGTGGCCAGCAGGAGCTGATCCTGAACAGGTTGAACAAGTCCAGGTTCGTAATAAATTTGCACTTCAGATAGAAATACTGAAGAAAGATAACAGCCAGGAGGGCTTGTATCACACCGGTCAAAAATGAAGTTGCATGACATTACATTTTTTCTCCTTTAGCCTGGGCTTCAGTCAGGTCCATTCCTCTGTGTTTTGTGCAAGTTTCAAATACTTTTCATGAGTATGTGCAAGCGGAACTCGATTGTTGTTTAAACAAAACACACACACAAAATTGGGAGTGGCTAAGACTTTGTAATACAGAGCACATGTAATGATTTAAAATGGATATTAGGGGGAGATAGGCCGGATAACTCTGCTGGACTGGTTACATACCAGTCCTCTGAATCCCAAGAATTCCCAGTGTTCTCAACTCACTGAATGACATTTGTATTTTCAGAACCAGCAAGTCACCAAAAAAAGTGACAGTCATTCTCTCAAGCAAAAAGTGATTGTTTTCATAACACGCTCAATTTAAATCTTTTTTTTTTTTTCTTGGTTGCACAAACAGATTTTTTTTCTGTATCTTTGAAACCACATTTCTCAGTGTGAGATACTGCCATTGCTTACAGCCAAGTCAAACACACAGAAAAGCACACACAGTGCGCAGCAGAGAACTATTTGATTCAGTTGTGCTTTTTTTCTGTCACTTTAATTTAGCATTTTGTGCATCAGTTAAAAAGTTCAATAGTTCGCCTGTATAGGATGTGTCATATTTACAAGTTTAAGTTAGGAAATACAGTAATGCTTTGCAGAATACATGTAATATTTGCTTGTTTTTAAGACATCAATAGTCTATCAATTTACTCAACACTGAAACTATACTTTTGATATTTATTTTAAATATGTGTTTCTTTCACAAGGAAAGCTATCATTTCTGTTACCAAAATCTTTAGGACTGATTTGTTTATATTTTTAGAGCTATGTAATCTGTGTTCTGTCTCATCAATCAGGTGTTGAATGGTGGGTAAAATCAGCCACACATGTTGGATGTTGTAATCAGTCTGCAGTCTTTAATGCAAAGCTTTTCAGCTTATGCAACATCATGTCACTAGTTCTCAAAAAAAAAAAAACCACAGCAAAGACCAGAAGGGAGAGTGGCAGGAAACAAAAAAGCAATAGTCGTCCTGTGGGAGAGCTTATCTCAGCGGTTGCGCTGACAGGCCTGTAACTCTTGTGGCGGACTGCAGGCTGTGGGGGTTAAAGTGAGGTGGCAGATAGCCAAACGCTCTGAAGTAACTAGGTTCAAGTTTAGGCTCCGTGACCTGAGAATGATAAGGTGAAGGGTCGTGAAGAAGTCAGGAAACCATTGTTTTGAGAAATTCCAATTATTTGGTTATTTAAGTCGACCAGGAATTGCACTCCCCAACCCAGCACACACCTCCTCTAATGGCACTAAGAGGGTCTGCACACCATCATCCCATTAACTACATTTGTGCCGTCCACAGCGCAGTGAAGGGGACCTGAAGGAAATACAATTATTTACAAAAGGAGGTAATGAAAAGGGGATTGTGATTTAACTTAAAACTGGAACATAAGATAGAAATTGTTCAATACTATATGGAAACTGTTTGAAGTAAGTCACTGTTTGTGAAAGACAACAGATTTTTTTTCTTTCATCTTTCAGACAAAAATATACTGTAGAGCAGCTCTTTCGTTCTCCAGTCATTACATGTTTTTTTTTTCTTTTGTTTTTTTTTGAGTCCTGGTCTTGCATGACGCTATGTAGTTTCTTTAGACATTATTGAAGCTGGTCTTCACATTAAGCAGTCTCTTGTGAATCTATTATCTTCCCAAATGAGTAGTTCAAGATGCTTGCCTCTGTCTGACCCCCTCTTGTCTGGGGCTCTATATGCAATGATAAACCAGGCATGTGAGCACTCGACAAGCATCGACTTACGGATCCTGAAATCATCCAACATCGAAATGGGCAGTTCACCAAACGGAAAATAAAAACTCAATTGAATTTGTAGGCCAATGCATCCATTGACATTTGACTTTTGATTGGCTTTAGTGACTCACATGGAGACAGTCGGACTCCATTTACTTTGTTCTTCTAACGGGGTCTTCTTCCCTCACAAATATTAAGAGAGCAGTTTTATGTAAATTCAAACAGGTTTTGTGTTTTTGGTTCACAAGGTGTTCCAAAAGCAGAGAACTCATCAGCAGCATGAAACATGAAGTGTCCTGCAGAAAAGACGAAATGAACAGAGGGAGGCAGTAAAGCAGAGAAGATAAAAGGTGCACATGAAGGGACCCTGACTGAAGGGACTGCAAAGGGTTTGTTGGTGCCACACAGCAAACAGAGCAAGAGTACAAAAGTACAGATCTGTAAACATCAGTAGTTATGAAAGAAAGCTACTTTTGCATATGGATTTGGCAGCTAGCCCCACCCTCTTGGATGCAGTGCCAGTTCCTGGCCTATGACACCTTCTCTGTCTGCCTCTTTGGCAGCTGTTCTGGGCTTCCCTGTGTGATTCTGACCTTCCCGGACCGAGCGCTGTCACACACAAGACAGCGCCGCCGAGGAGCTCACTTGCACATAATAAGTATAAAATAGAAACCAAGAGTGAAATAAGGCGGGGCGGGGGGGTCGTAAGAAAAATAAGTGTTCTATATATCTGTCCCTTTTCATGTAACCAAAACCAAAGATTTTTGTTTTTGTTTTTTTTTACTTGAGCTCTTTCCACAATATGAAGTGGGCCTTTTGCTGGGAACAGATGCTTTTCATATATATTTTTTTCTTTTTTGTTTTACTACTCACCAATTCTCTTATATACCCCTTTATTTTACTTTGCCAATACCACAGAAACCCTTTCCTTCCATTTGCATGCCTGAGGTCAATACAAACCAAAGAAAATGAATGCTGCACCAAGGGCTAGGGTGTGCAGAAACAAAGAAAAGAAAAAAGTAAACTATCCAACACATGAGACAATTGGGAAAGCATGCATACTTTGATGATAGAAATGATTGCCACATTATCGGAGCTGCATAAATCTTTCTGAATAGTACACATTTTTTTGTCATAATCCTTTAACGACTCTGTACATTAGACCCATTCTTATTGTTTCGCTTATCTGCAAAGTGATCTATTACATTACAACACCTGAATCAGGAGTATGTGGTACACTTGAGAGGTGATTTGCCTTGCTTTTTTCTCATCTGCCAGCCCGATCAATAGTGATGTGAATGGCATTACTCTTATCCACAGCTGTGATGAATGGAAAAATGATTCTGCCGCATATGTCATTTTTGTAGAGATCAATACTGAATGGGAGGGAGAAAAGGAAAAGGACACTTGCTCGTTCTCTCCCATTTTTTCTTGGTTTATTGAGGGCAGACATGAGTCACACCTACAATACTCACAGAGCATGTGCAACAACTAATTTCAAAAATAACAGATTTACAAAGAATTGCCTACATTATTTCAGATGTGAGTGTATGTTTTTAATATCATTGGCATGATAAAGACAGAATAAAAAGAAATGTACAAAGAAACATCTAAGCTTGTTAATCCACCTTAAATACCTGTTGTACAAAGCCTACGACAGCTGGACCTGAATATTCCAGTAGCTGGATATTCCCAGAGGAAATAAGCTCTTGGACTACCAAGGGCATATCTAGTGTTTTAATCTTGCATCTTTATCTCACATGTTTTTTTAATTTTTATTATTATTTGCTTGCTTTTGTTCCTTGTTTTTTTCCCCCAAAATGATTGACATATTACAAGTTTTTATGCACTGTTAAAAGCATAAAATAATGATATAATACAATCTCAACTTGGTCACAAGCAGACTATTCTTTCACTCGCTGATGGCTATGGATATCACCCACAGTAATACTTCAGTTCACTTTGGCTGTCAAAAGGACAACAGCACGCTGAAGACCTCAACTGTGTGGTAATATCTGAAATTGAGCGCTGACAATAAAAGAAAATAAGGGCCTGCCAAATATACAATAGTCTCCTGTCCTACTGCGGTGGCACAACAACCATATAAAAAACA
>JAOWBL010000004.1:12801759-12816450 GCA_028564865.1 Zenarchopterus dispar
ACATAAGTGGACTGTTAAATTGTGGCCTGCAAAATGATTGAGTCACCGAGTTTCATCCCAGCTAAATGCAAACTGAAACTATACAAAGTTTATAAAAGTTTGACAAAGCACAGTGCGGTGTGTTTGTGCATATTTTAGTGTTATGCAGAATATCACATTATTCTCTAGTTAGTTCAGCAGTATAAACAATTGGTCATGCTTATTCTTTAATAAGCAAAAATGAAATGTGTGTTTCACTCAAAAAAAAGGGTCGCTCTTTTTTTATAAAAAATCAGATGAATTGCAGTAATAGGAATAACCTCTTTTTCCTGTCCTAGATTTGCAATATATCATCATTTTATTTTGTCCTCAGCTTTTTTGGAGGGAGTCCAGCCCTTCAGAAAGACAATTGCCTCACAAGCAGAGATGAATGTTGCGGTGTTCAGAAAATAGCTAAGTGGTGACGGATTAAGAGATTTTCAAAGTAATCTGCCAAAGAGGAAGTGCATTTAGTCATGGATATGCTGTCATTACTGCTATTAAAAACAGCATCAGGGCTTAAATCAGCCAAGGAGTGGCTTTGCTTCATAAAGAGACCGCTTGGTAAGAGCATCCCCACCATGGACATTATATGACATATTGTGTTTCCTTGGAAAAGACAAAAATATTCCTTATTATTGCTATTTTGTTTTCATTCCCAGATTAACTTCGGAGTAGGTGGCAAAGTGCTGAAATCTTTTGCATTTTTTAATATAACGTAAACAGGAGTATTGCTTTTTACTCATCTCTCTGCTAATACACTAAACTAATAATGGTTAACTGTGTTGATGTTTCTTTTGAGCTGAGATGAATCTAAGGACACAGGAAGCAGCGTAGGAACCAGACCATTTGGAAAGCTATTTGTAGCTCATTATATGTTCATTAGTGTTCAGTAGAGCCGTGCATGGTGTGCCCTTGAGGGAAATGAAAGATTCACAGAACTTTGGCAGATGTTAAATTTTAATCAGAGGTCTTGGCTTACGCTATCCAACTGTCCTGAGCTTGAAAAGGAAGAGCTTACATTTTCTCTTTTTTTTTAACTGGTTCATATAAATATGAATTGTTCATGTTTAAATAAATCAATAGATTCTGTATTCTTGTTATACATGCATGTATATATGTTTAAGATGTCTTTTTTAAAGCATTTAAGGGCTAATTAGTGTCTGCTTCCACAGCCAACAAGCAGAGAAACATTCATATCCTTTGTCTGTTCATCTCTCTAATTTAACCCTATCTGTTAAATAAGTATTGCTTTTCAATTTCATCGCCTGTCATTGATGTCTCTGAATAATGCTTAGATACCTAATTCATTGTAATTCATACTTAGTCGATTTTTATTTTATTTCATCCTTGACAGGTAACACATACCTGACGTGGTTTATGAGTTGCAGAATTTTCAATGATAAATCTTTTTTATTTATTTTTATTTTTTTATGAGAAATAGTTTCAAAATACTATGAATGAAAAAAATAATAATAGTAATAGATTTTTTTAATTAAGGCACTTTTCATTTGAAATAGAACCTAAAGTGCTGCAAGATTAAAAGGCATAAACATACGTGAACATACACATGCATATAAAGCAAAAGAAAACAGGGAGCAGTTCATTAAACTTCTTTCTTTAGGTGGTAGGTCTTCAAGGTCTTTTTAAAAGCATGCACAGTCTGTGGGGCCTTTAGATGTTCAGGAAGGGAGTTCCACTAGTGGGGGATGGCTGAGCAGAAAGCTTGATCTCCCATAGTCTGCAGCTTAGTTCTGGGAGTATGAGGACGTTGCTATTTCCAGAACAAAGGTTGTGAGATGACTTTTGCTTCTGGTGGGTTGGGAGAGCAAATTTGCAGTGAATTCTGGAGGACACAGGGAGGCCATGCAAGGATTTGAGGATGGGTGTGATGTGCTCATGTTTACGCACTCTCATCTGGATCCTGGCAGCGCTGTTCTGAATCTGCTGGAGCTTTTGGACACTCTTGCCAGGAATCCCGATGAGAAGTGTGTTACAGTAGTCCAGTCTGAAGGAGACAATGGTGTGGACAAGCTTTTCTGCATCAGACAGGGTCATGGTGGGACACAGTTTAGCAATGTTTTTTAGGTGGAAAAATGATGATTTACACAGATGTTGAAGGTAATTATTAAACATTAGGTGAGGGTCCAGCTTCACACCAAGGTTGATGCTCATAGATAAGAGGGGAATGTCTTGTCTGGGATGACTAGATCTGATGTGAGGTTCCAACAAATATGGGTTTAGAACCGTTAGCGTGAAATAAAACAGTGAGCAATCCTTTCTCCAATGGAGGGTTAAATATACATCAGATGAAGTCAAGTTTCTCCTGAGATGTGATATGTTATGCACGTGTGCTTTCACTCTTGATTTATCACGTTTGGATGCTTTGTCAAGACCACTTGACCCCCATCTCAGTGTTATGCACCAGGTGCCCTTTAACTTCATCATTCAAGGTGTAAGGTTAATGCTACGACTGGGAGTCTTTTCAACCACGCTGTTTCTTTTCTAAGCTTGATGACATAGTTGCCATTCCCAAGGCGAAACAAAACTAAAAAAGATGAAAGGCTCTAATTGCCCGACAGGAGACACATAAGCAATGAAGAGTATTTTGATATATACCACAATTTATTCAAGTTTCCTCCTCGTGTGAATTTTGTCTAGCTTTCCTACATGTTGCTCTTAAGATGACTATTGCCTCATGACACTGATATCTAGAACCATCAGCTTTGATAAAAATACAGTAATTGAAGATCTGTGAATGAAAGTGATTTAAATATGTTGGCATTCCTGGTAGCAGTGGTGGTCATTATGTACACAGACAAAACACACTGAATTCTTTGGACTTCTTGTCATGTTTTTGTTTTTTGGTTTTTTTTTTGGTGATCTTCTGTGCTTTCTCTTGCCCTTGCTAGTCTTTTTGTCCTGCTACCTGTTGTGCTATCTTGTCGTGCTTTCCCGTGTTGCCCACCTGTTTGCCTCATGTCCTTCCAGGCTTATTGGTTCATTTCCAGTTAACCTCTTGTGTGTGGCATATTCAATTTAATAAAGGTGAAAAGGTATTTGGGTCCTCCACACACCATCCCTGACACAACTGCAGTGTTTCATAGCACCCACTCTTTCCTTTGATGGAATCTTTCTTCCTCCACTTCCCATTTCTGTCATCCGTCTCTGGAGCTTGCACAATTGATAGAGAATGGCAGATGATTGCACCCCGTTTTGAAGTTGGGGCGAGGACCATTACCCAGCTGTCCTTGGATGGGAGACATTTGTCTCCTGTATGAGACATGGCACAGCCAAGGGAAGGTGATGATGTTATGAATGAGGCAGGCTGGCGGCACAAGGTGAAGCCGGCTACTCTATCACTCTGGGCAAGAGTTAACAGGGTCTGTGCACAGTTAAGGGGGCAGACCTTGGGAATGTGGGCAATGTTATTCTGAGTGATCTCTGGAATTGATAGAAAAGGAGCTATATGAAAAAAAATAAACGTAAAGAAGATTGAAGTAAGGACTTTAATGAGAACTTGTAAAATTTCCACAATTCACGTGGACCTAAATGGCAGAACAACTCTGTAACAGGTCTATGTTTATTTAACTTTTCATGCCTATCAACTCACAGATAATTGGAATGTGGGAGAGACAGTAAGCAGGCTGAAACTCCTCTGCAGAAAATCCTGTTTTGCTTTGATGCCTCACTGGAAAGTAGATTTTAGTCACAGCCAAGCAGCTTTTGATCTGCTATTTCCTTTTGTGTCATAAGCTCTACTGCCAGGTGCTTAGATGAGCTGAACAGGTGATGATGCTGCAGCCAGGCAGCATTTTTCTGACTGTCCTGGATGAAAACTGCCCTGTGATGGCAGGTAGGTGGGCGAGGGTAGCATCTTTCACTTCAGCTGTGTTTTCAATGTATATTTAGTTCATATGACAGAAGGAATTCAATATCAAGACTTTGGCACTGTGAAGTACTCAACTGTCTTTTTTCCCCCCTTTACTTTTTGTCTGGCAGCAAGGTCCTTCGAGGTAGTATTCCAAGAGCTGGATGGTAGTCATGTCTTGAGTGTGGTAGAAGGAGTCTGGTCAAAAGCACACACACACACTCACACACACACACAGATGCACTCATCTCCACAGCCCTCGTTCCCTCCACTGGAACTGCCAGGCGATAGAGCTGTAGAGTGGTGACTCTACTAATGGAACACCCAGCTGGCTGAAGTCCTCATCATGTGGCCGTGAATTATTCAGCTTCCAGAGGGCTCTCCTCAAATTATTTAGAGGCAGGGACAAAGTTGGATCCAATGAAATGTTCAGAAGTGGTCTGATGAGTTTCTGTGAGTTTCATCCATCTCTGTCAAGTGCTCAAGCCAGAAAGATAAACTACATTACAAGTGCCCTTTCAACAAAAAAATAATATTTTGATTCAACCCTGTGTAATAAAGCTGTCTGGAACTGAGACTGCTGATTGCACCACCAGTGGGGAGAGTTAGTTTTTGTGCATGAGATCACATGCTGGGAGACATGAAGAGTTTGAGATTTATAATTTCACAAACACAAATGCTTTCTAACAGAAAATGCTGTAAGTGGTATATGCTAGTTGATCCCTAATTACATATTCTGCAGACCTGCCCTTCACAACTCTGGATTTAAATTATGTAAAACGCAATGCGTAAAAACAAAAACAATCTGAAGCCTTTAATATTTAAATTGCCTCTCTGATCCAGGATGTTAAACAGTTTCGGCCTAAACAGTCCTAATTCATCACCTTTACTGGCGAGGTGTCATAGCAGGTCTGACTGATTGGAATTCCATGTCCATATTCATCACATTCTACCCTCGTCCACTCAGCAAAGAGAGGATAAATCATTGCGTCTGGGCCGTCCCTCAGCAGGCCCCAAAAAGCCTTTAATAACAGGCTCAAGCTGCCTGCAGTGCCGGCCCCTGATAGTTTTGAGTGAAAACAGATGTGGCCGCTTGCTACACAGTGCAGCCTGCTTGACTGAAGTTCTAACCAAGCTGGTCTCACAAAGCCCTCACAACGCCATGTTGCCTCGCTTAAACATCCGGCACCTTTATGAAGCCACCTGAATTCCCTCCCTACTCCCTATGACCTTCATTATTGCAGCACCTCCCTGTTGCCACACCCCATTTTAAAAAAATAAAACTATTGGTGAAGTGGGAAGTAGGCTTTCTTCTTAACCCTTGTAAAGTCCACCCGAGTGTCTGGGTGAACACATTCATGCCCTGAAGCGCTGATGAAATAAAAGACCAGAGCCATGCCCTTTATGTGAGCCAAAAACACTGGACATGTTTATTGCATCTGACCATCTGGGTTTCGCACGTGCATGTCTGCTGGACAGCTCCTTGCCCTCAGAGTTCTTGCAGACATCCAATAGCATATTAGATGTGTTCAACTTAAAAGTCAGCATAAAGTGATTGTAATAATCTACCAAACTTCTTCCATTCTAGGAAAGTCAAGCAAGTAAATCACGCGAGTAACATATTTCCCTCTTTTATTCTGTTTACAGATGACAAAATGGTCTCTCAAGGGAGACAAATGCCTCAGCAGTGGGGGAAACAAACCAACAGCATCTCCTGCAGGGTCCTTGGTGACTGATATTCTTCACTGATTTGTTTAAACAGTCTCAAATGTCCCCCCAAGCACTTCCCATCCTAACCCCCACCCCTGGCCCTTGTTGCACATGTGGTGTGTGTACTGCTGGTGGTCAAGAGTGCCTTCAAGCCCAAAATTTTAATCAAAGCAGGATGGATCCAAATGCAAAGCCTTAGCTTTTAAGATGATTGGCATGTAGAGCTATAGCCCTGCTTAATCACCCTGCCACCTGGCATGCATAAAACTACCAACCAGCAATACCATTCCTTTCAACCTCTTCTCATTCAATTTGTTCCTCACACCTGAGTCTTTCTGACTCAGCTGCTGAAATCCACAGTCTGTGCCGCCTGACTGAGCCTGTTCTGTTGAATCACGAGGGAAATATTTACCAAGTGCTGGTGTGAAAAGGTTATAACCTCAGGGTCAAACTGCAGGTCAGGAAGTGGGTGTTACAGGTATAGAAATGTTTTAACACGTCACTTGTGGGATAGTTTAATGTAAGCTCTAAGTGTTTCAAGTGTGAATTACCAGCATTCTTTGTGGTACTGTGAATCATCATAAGCTTACACAGGAATTAATGATATTTTATGGGAATTCACCTCTTAGAATGAAATAACAACTACGACCCTTCAATTATTACATTCTATTTGATTTTAATCAAAAATGTTTAAAAAATGTGTTATGCAAAATCAGGATATACTTCGTAACATGGATCCCCATCTATTTTAAAACTGTCATACAGATGACTACAACAGTTTGCCTATCAGTGCAGCCAGTGCTGTCACTACAATGCTACTGAAATTATTTATTAAGATTTTAAATGCTAATAAGATTTGTCTGAAGATCAGCAGTCCATGAGTAGCAAACATATAAATGTAAAAAACTTCTTTTTTTTTTTTGAGAAAAATAGCATGATATTGGAAATCTATTGTCGGGAGACCCATAGACCTCATTATGTCTTAATGCAGATACAATGAAACGTACACTACCATGTATTGAACATTGTACTCCATGCACTTGCTTAGTGTGAAGTTTCAATGAGGTAGTGTTGAATATAATCGATCATAGAAGGTTGAATACTTGGGAATTGCAATATTTGGCTGCATATGTGCTGCTAGATGCTGAATTTTGTGAAAATTTAGAACTTTTTAAGACTTTGACACATGGCCAAAGGTTTTGGTTGTGATACTAATTCTGTTTTTTGGAAACTCTGTTGCTTCATAGTCATGTTTTTCATGCATTTGTATGCTATACTGGAGAAGATTTATAAATATTTCAAAGACATTTCAAAGGCTTTTATTGGCAAAAATACCAGTCTGGTGTAAGTGCTCACATTGTTGACTCATCTAATTCAGAACTTCTGCAATTTGCTCAGGTATGGCGGATATCAGTTACCCAGCCCAAATTCTGTCTATAGAAATCTATTATTGCTGTGTAAGTGCCTTGAGTCAGTCACAGTTTGCAAAGTTCTGCTCACCCACCCACTTTTTTAGGGATAGACCACAGGTTCTCGGAAAGATTCAGATCTGAGGAGCTTCCTGACCACAGATCCAAACTATCAATGCCATGATCTTTAAGTCTTTTTGTTGTCATTTCTCCCTTGTGACATGATGCTCTGCCATGGAAAAATACTTAAATCTTCACCAAATTATAATCATGGATGGTTTGATATTAACACATGATTACATTCAGAAATGAAGGTTAGTCCTTGAAGGTTGAAGGTTAGGCACTGAGACCCAAACCCGATAAAGCCAGTATGGCAGTTAGGATGAGAGTGTAAGTGTAGTTTGACAGACTAAATGTTGAGAGGCTTTCTGCCTCCAAAGATGTCCTGGAGATTATTAACACTATGGTGAAAATTAGGTAAAAGAATTCTGAAATATGCTTGGTTAAAATAATGAGTTACATTAAATGAACACTAGGTTTTTTTTTGTTTGTTTGTTTGTTTGTTTGTTTGGGGGGGTTGTTTTGTTTTGCTTTGTTTTGTTGTCTTGCAACTGCTCTTAAGCTCATGAAATTCTCTCACAGCATGTTTTTTGTTGTTTTTTTACTTGGAAGACTGTAAACAGGAGCAACAAAGAGACTGGTGAATTCTCTGGAAAAATATTTTGATTAACACTTTGTCATCACAATACATTTCAGGAAAATACTGTCCATCCGCTCTAATGGCATTTAAGTACAAAATATCACAGATGCAAGCAGCTTCCACTTCATTCCCAAATTCCTAAGCAGCATCAATGGTTTTCCCTTCAAGCTGATACCAGTCTCTCCAGAGATGTGGGCACAAGCAGTCTCTGCTTTCCTGTTGTTGCAGCCCAGGACTCATCCATATACTCCATTATCCTGCAGCTGAATGTCTGCCAGAAGTAGGCAGGATTAACAGCCTTAGGTTTAACCTGACTTTGCTTAACTTTTCCTGGCTTTCTTCACTCTGTTTCTAGGCCAATCATTCTACTCGCAGTGATTTGCTCCAAGCTGGCTGGCCAAGCAGAGATCGCAACTGCCAGAGGTGGGACAAATGTATTTTGAACTTCTTTTTCTCAATGCTTCCTTTTCTAATGCTCATGAGTACATTTCTGTCTTATGTACTATCAAGCTTCTGGATATTTCCATAAAAAGTAAAAAAAAAAAAAAATAGAATGAAAACAAAGAAGACAATTAAATTTTAAGAAATTGTACAGCTAGAGGTCACTTTCAGCTGCATTTGCCCTCTTCACCATAGTAGCACTTAAGTGAAAATTAGAAAAAGCTGTAAACCTTCTTAAATCACTGCCATGGGCCTTATTAGACCTTATAATAGAGGCCATCAAAAACATAAGTCATTGCTGATTGTTAGATACTCGGGTCAGAAATACAAGTCCACACATGAGTCTGACTGCTGAGGGAACATGAAGACAATTATTTTGCTCCTGAGATAATTATTTTTTTATTGTAAAATAAATCCAATACAACAAAAGGGCAGCAGGTGGTAAAATTTTAGCTAGAGTATGTCCATGATGTCCACTCTTATGACTATTAAAGGCATCCGTACTATCACCACAGCAAGCAAGACTATAAAATCAACCTGGTTGAGGTATATATACAGAAATTTGCTTTTCAAATTTGGTAGAAAAACCCTGTCTCTGCTACAGGAATATTAGGAGTTAAATTAACCCTAGGTTCATTACTTAGGGACCGAAAGGACATTAATTGATGCCTTTTTTTTAGTTAGAAATGGATTTGTGTCTGCTGCATAACAGGCAGTTAAAAAAAGTGGTAGCCCAGAGGGCAAGTTGTGACATCAGAATGAATTACTATTTTAAGCTTCTGACGAAACTGAAAATCTAATTGCACTAAATGTAATTCCACTAGGGACTCTGTCCACTGGTGTAGACAGAGTCCCTGCTAACAAACTGAGGGTTTTTTTGTTTTGTTTTTTTCTTAACTCTGAGTGTGGAAAATATGTATAAAAACAATGACTACTTTCCTGTACGAATCAACTACTGAACATTGGCTATACATTTGTCAATAGTCACAAATGAGGAGGAAAGTTGGTGGTCACTGCTTCCAAACACTTGTCACACAGTTAAAGGAAAGAAAAGCCATGAACCTTTTCTTCTCATTTTTAATCTGTTGACAATAATATATCCAATTTTCTGCAGTAGGCTGGCTGGAGTTATGATGGTTTCATCCTGAAATCTATTCCATTTTATACACCTTTTGTACAGTACAAAGGTAAAATGCCCCTGTTTTTACTGTAGGGACCCTATATACACCATCATGTAAGTGGAATGACATTTGTGAGTCTTATCAGAGGTTTAAAATAGTTATTTATCCTACACTTGCTTTGCATTCCAGGCTAACACAAACATATTCCATTTGAATTTAAAATTGATATATTAACGTTGTTTTGCTCCCTAACAACAGTTTACACTCATGACCATCTAGTAATAGATCTAGGGCATATTTAACTGGAATAATTCTTTAATATGCACGGTTTGAAACTTTGTTTGCTCCCTGAGCTTTTTTTTCTTAATATGTTGGAAAACAACCAGTAATCTAAAAGCATGTTTTGGGATTTTATGTAAGAGATCTATATCCAAATACCTGATGTGAAATTTAAATTAAATTAAATGATCAGATAAAACTAAAACTGAACATTTTGGCACAAACCCCATGTATGTCCACAGATGGCTAGATTGGTGGCAGGGTCATATGGTAATCTTTGTCAATTTGACAGTCTGCTATATTGATCGGCATTGAAAGAATGGTGTATTGGATGGAATGATGTCATAGGTCTTTCTAAGCCTGTAAATGTATCTCGCAAATGTCCTGCACAATGTATTAGTATCTGTAATCATTGCGTCATATGAGCAAAGTTCACTTTATTCATACTTTGTGTGAGGGATGATGTGTGGAGAAAGTTTGGAACTGGACCTTTTTTTTCATTAAAAAATAAAACATTTTGGACAGTTTACCAGTCTATGGGACCAGAAGAGACAAATAAGACAGCAATGCATATGCTACTAATGTACAAACACCTTCTGTTCCCTATTCAGCTTAACATTTGTGTTTTTGGTCTGTTAGAGCAAACTGAACTACCTGGGGAAAACCCAAACATGCATGACAAAGCTACGCAAACTCCACACATAAAAGGCTGAAATAAAATAACATAACTACATTTGTTCAGCGTCACCTGCTGGCTTTATGGGACAAAATTATGAAACTTTTTAAACGCAAAATAATTCCACCACATAACACACATGATTTATGTCCTTGTAATGTTAACTTTCCATGTGTCATTTGTGTGTGACCCTTTATAATGGTTTCTAGTTTTGTTCTTGATTGATGCCCATCAGAACACAACCATAATAGAAAAAAAAAGGAGTGTTGAAGCCCACAAAAATCAAGAACAAACTCCTGTCAGCAGAGGCATTGTCCTTGAAGGTACCAGTGAGCATGAGAAAGTCCTGTTTAGGAGCCTGGCCATGCACTGCTGCCTTTCAGTTGCCTTCAAATTAAAGAAAGCCAGGATTTCCTAATGCCCAGAATGGAGAGCTCTCAACAGATTGATCTGCAACAAGGGACTGTCCATTCTTTAGAAATGAGCTTTACACAGACAGAGGAAGAAAAAAAGGAGTTTTGAGAGAGCGAGCCGTTTGAGAGGCCTCATTTGATTTTCAGAACAAGTTTGCACCCATCAGGGAAGGACATCAATCTGCAAATTTGTCTGTCTGCCAGACATATCTCACAATGGACCCCTTCTGTCTGGACGTCAGTATGGGTAAGTCAAACCCAGGTTATTATTTAATGATGCGCAGCAGATTTGCTGCAGAGGATTTGCTTTATTGTGGACAGCTGTGCTTCTTACATCAATTCCTCTTATTTTCAACATTAGTTTTATTTAATGTGTTCTCTTAAAATAGCACAGTTTACCTTTATTTACGCTTTCTTCTTCTGACCTTCTTATGCATATACAAGTCTTCAGTGACTTAACAGATGCTTACATAAATTTGATCTTCCAGGTTGGTTTAAGCAAATGTGGAGCCTGTACATGGCCTTAAATGAAAAACCCTTTGTCTATCAAATAGTTAGAAGGATTTCCAAAACCTTAAGCTAATTATATTTGACCACATATATTTATCAACATGTGGAAACATATACAGTCTGAGAATTTCACATCTAAATGTCTGCAGCTACTGAAGACATTACTGAAGATCTGAGTCCCATTTACATTTGTTTGAAAAGTCTGAATTCAGCCACATAGGAAAGCTCTTTAGCCAATGGTTTTAATCTTGACTAGTTTCAATTTCAAACATCTAAGAACAATGGAAAATATGTAAAATGAACCAAAAGAAAAGAACATTTGCAGCATGCAATACTGAACAATAATTGTGGCTCAGAATTTGGCAGGACGGACAACCTCATACTTGCTCGTCAAGTGGGACTGAAGATTATTGATTTTGCAAGTGTGTGTCCGTTTGTGTGTGATTGTGTGTCTCACTCTGAGCGAGTGTGTATTTTAAGAGGGATCTGGCACATAGCCCTGGAATGCAAGCAGTTGATGTTGTAACAGCTATGGTAGGCTAGACTGCACACACGCATACACACATGCACACACAAAATATCATGAGTGCACACAAGATTGCCTCATGCATACAGGGCCTCTGGAGACAGTTTGTACTGTAGAACACAGGTCACTTTGTGCAGAAACGCTCATCCACTACAGATTGGAAGTGATGCACCCATGTGCTGCAGCTAAGACCTGCTAAGCTTTATTGCTATTAATTTCCATCTTCATTCCCGTTTTCATTTCCATTCCTGTCTCCGCTGCTGCAACCTTATTTTTTATTTCCACTTGTGAAAATCATGAACTTATATAATCAGAAAGGTTTTAGCCATTGATCAGCCAAAGTTCTGCTTACTAAACGTCAAACTCAATCTTTGTGAAAAGAGCAAATAATGGAGAGAGTTTAACTATGGCTCGATGGACCCTGAAGGGAAAGAAATACTCCAAGTTTTCAAATGAAGGGTTTGACAGTGTTTAGTGAGGTGGTCCTATGCATCACAGTTTGATCAACTTATAAATCACTTGGGAATAAACCTCACTTGGCTTTGTTTGGTCTTGCATGGGTCTTTTCAGTGATTGATAAATGCTATCCACAGTTTAAGTACCATAACTTCCCCCAAATGAGTTAAACTGATTTACGAAATTAGGAAAGGATTTTTGTTTTTAATGGTTTCAGTTATGCTCTTGCATGGTCCCATCTTCCCAAAAGGTGATAAGGTTCAGATCTGTAATGCGTGCAGCTTTCCTGTACAAGCTCTGCCAGCATTTCTTAAGCTGAGCTTTTGTTTCAAAACTTTTTGGATAGCCTCACACATTCATTTTCCAAGTTATAAATCATAGCTTCTGCACAAGAAGTGCTGCAAGAACTTGTAACATTTGCAAAACATCCCTGCTAGAAACTTTATGTGATGAGAGAAAGATAAATGCAGCCTTGCACATAAAAGGCGTTTTAGAACTCCAAACATCTGGAATCTGTAAAATATCTCCATTACTCTGAGTCACTTGTCCTAATATTGCTGTAAACATAATGTTCAAAGAGGAAAGATTTTAAAAAAAAATGTGTGTCACAAAATGCACAAATATTTGCTCTTTGATTTTTTCCCCCTTTATTTGTCTGTGCCTTTTCTGGTGAGGACTAAGAGCGAAAGAGGGGTGTGTTGCACTAACACACTCTGTCAGGAGGCTGTGAGGTATTGATCGCAGGAGTGTATGAAGATGATGGGCTTTGACAGCCCACTGTGTGGACCTGAGCTGAGTCAGAAGGAGACTGCTTCGTCTTCTGTCTCTTAGAGCCCAGGGTCATGTTGGTGAATGACTGCAAAGCTCTGTGTGCATGAATGCTCTGGACACAGGCTGCGAGGCTGCAAGGAGAAGGAACATTGCTCCAGTGTTTAACATTCAAATAAGTGGGTCGGCTAAAGGTTGACCTCGCAGCCTGACTTTCAGTGGCAATCACTTTTTAGCGGTCTCATGCTGCAACATATCAATTTGTAACACTTAATACCCTTAATCATGTAGCCAAGTGTGGTTTATTGGGTCTGCCAAACATATTTCAGCATCTTCTGACAATATCCTGTGCTTTCATTATTCTTTACAGGAGAATTAACATGTCAAACACAGTGAAACCACCTCTCTCAAGTTTCTAAAAGGATACTGATTGTGTCAAATAACCACTCAAAATGTAGAGATATTAATTTTAATATGATGTAAAACAGAAGCAACAGGCTTTGAAAGTCTATTCAAACCTCACTTTACATGTCTTGGAGCATTGATATCACCTTTTCTCTTTCTTTTGTCTGGAGCAATGAGGAGAGCTCACTGCAAAATAAGCTGGTGCACATAGGCTACACCTCTAGAAACAGATTTAGTGGGTTTTTCTGAGAAATTGACAGACATGGGTTTCTGAGAAACTCTGACAAATCTTAAGATTGTAATAGTACTGACTCTTGAAAATATATTTGGGTTCAAGGTTCCATCACTATTCATTGATTGAGCCTTCAAACAGCTTCTGTGCTGCCATACAAGTGATGTGGTGAGGCGTATTAGAAAAAACTCTGACATGACCCGAAACAGCTGATACTTTCCAAAATGTCAAGTAATTTGAAAATATTTTAAAATCTTTAAAAGTGCAAAAGTATAGCAAACAGATTTTTTGGTTATCACTTACTATGCACCTCATACTGCTCATTAAAATCATTCTACATTCAGAAAAACTTGCTTTCAAATGTTTTAAACATAAATTGCTCTACAGATATAGCTACAGCTAGGCATAGGCCCATGACAAGATTAAAATTAGCCTACATCCTTATTAATACATGTTCAATCAAAATGTAAAACTTCTGTTTTGCTTACATCTGGAGTCCACTCAACTCCTCTGATCCTCTGCAGACCATGGTTCACTTTCTAAATGTAGCTGTATTGGTATAATGTACAACTTCAAACCTAAAACATTATAGCACCAGTTTGCTTCATAATTTCCCCTTTTAGGTCTCTGTATATCTTCCCCTGATTTGCCAGTTTGTCTATACCGTGTAAGCAAATGTTCCTCAATGGTGGTATAAACAACAATACAACATGGAGATGGAACATTGAGCTCTGTTGCCTTTGGTATCAGCCGTTATGCAGCCAAAGTCTGTGTTTAATAACACAGCAACTGCCTACATACATAGGGAAGCTATTATGACCTTTTATAAGAGCAATCTGCATCAAAGGTTATTCCCATCAGAGTTTTCAGTCTGTTTTTACTCATGCATGCATGAATAAGTATAGAGTGACATGTGATATGCATTTATGCCAGCGTAATATGGACAAGGAGCAGAAACACTAGTGTGGATGGAGATCTGTGTTGTTTCAAAACAGAAATCTGAAATAAAGGCAGACTAGTGTTTATAGAGGGATAATGAAACAGTATTACACCTGTGTCTATGGATGCTACAACCCACAGTGTAAGTTAGGACTAAATCTCAAATGAAATCAGTAGATTATATATATATATATATATATATATATATATATATATA
>JAOWBL010000004.1:12816550-12829541 GCA_028564865.1 Zenarchopterus dispar
ACATGCTACAGTTATTTTACAGTAGTGATGGCTTAAACTACAATTTTTCCCAATGATTTAGTATGTGTAACACAGCATGTAGATGTTCACAGTATGTTCACCACATTTTGACAAGACATTATTGCCAATTCTGTTTTGAGCACCACTCAAGACAAATTTGTTTAAAAAAGTACTAGCAAAACAGAGCTTATTTTACCATTTCTCAGGTTGATGGGTTGGTGCAATAAAAAAAAAAAAAAAAAACGTCAATAGCAATGACACAGCAATGTGGAAATACAAGTGGTTCACACTCAAGACCCAATCTTTTCTCGAATGAACATAGATTTTGTCCACACAGTCAGTGATTGAGCCTAATTAGATTTTCTGCTATCCAACATACTTCAGCAGCATGCAAATTTAGCTGCCTGTGGAAACACGATGTCATACGCATACATTGTAAAAACCAACCCTAACATGTGGGCTGCACGCTTTCAGCATTTGTAGTCAGGTCTCAGCAGTGATGTGAAACCTTTGAAAGACAGAGAAAGAGATTAAGACAATTATGAGAGCTGTTTGAAGTAGAAAACTTAACACTGAACAAGCCCCATTGAGACTCATTGTATTCCCAGTGAGCTATGGGGTAATTAGTCACTGCTCATTAATGACTGTATGTCCCACATGGCGTGCCCCAGCTGCCACTGTACCACTTATCCGATCTGTGTTTGATTTAGTACGTAGATGTGGGGCCAGAGCCTTAACAGGGGCTAAATTAAAAGAAATTTAAAAAAAGAGAAGATTTGTTTAACAATGAGATGTTTTTGTTCTTGACGTTTTGAATTTAGAAGTAAGAACCAAAAGCTGTTACGGTAGATTCAAGACACTCAGATTAATATTTAACTCAGTATTTGCACTCCAAACACCATGAGAGCTTTCCTATTGTGAAACTGATTTTGAAGTTATCTCTTACATACATGCAATGAAGTTGGGACAGAGTGTGTCATCTAAATTTAACAGTCCTCATTTGTAGGTTAAAGGTGAAGGAATTATATTATACCCTTTTTTCCTGAGGTCTTAATGAAATGTCAGAGTCATGTTTTGAGCACAATACAGTACAACATCTTCTTTATTAACCATGTCTTTGCAGATTGTGCAATACAAAATAGCGTTAGGATGATTTCTAATGTTAACTCAACATATCTTGTGCATGATGGCTCTCACTGTATTAATCTGAAAACACATACTAATATTGGTTTTATCTTTATGTTTAATTTACGGCCAACATTAGCAGTCATAATTTCATCATTTCAATCACAATTTCAACAAATGCAACCTTTTGTGGAAAAATTATAGGACTTCAAACAGAATCTATAAATCTACAAGACAGTGATGCAACATTATAATGGTCCTCTTTTTAACTATGACAGTACTTGCTTCTTTTAATTGTCTGAGAAAGTTATAGCCTTTTTTTTCTAAATCCTGCAGGGCCTTATTCCTATTTCATCTACTCTTGCAGAAAGCACCATGTAGGATCACTCCTGTTACATAAAGCAGTCCAAGGTCATCTACTAAATGAGTCAACTTGAAAGTTGGAAGTTTTTGCTACTTTTTCTATTCAGTCTCATGGGCCCTCGTTGCCTTTCCCTTTTGCAATTCTTCACAAATGGAGCTGGCACTGGGACACATGACCGGTTCTAGGGCTTCCTCCGGTGCTCTCAGGTGGTCTGTCCATGTGGATCCATTTACCATCCATGCAACTGCTACGGGAGGCTGGAGCCCTCTTAAAAGGTCCACGTCAAGCTATGGTTACAAACTGCAAAGTCAGTGGAGAGCAGGCAGAGCTTAGGGCCAGGGGGTGCTGCAGATCTCCTGCTGTGGGTTCAAAGAGAGGTCCCCAACAGCTGTGGCTCTCAGGGGAGGTTCAGAGGGTGGTTTGGGCATAGAGAAGAGGGGATTGGAGGGTCACACAGCAACTCAATCTAACCTCAAAAACCAACATGCTTTGTTTTACTTTACTTCTACATTTTTTGTTAGAAATATATACGCCTTCGATTTCATCACCGGAGAAATAAAGTTTGCCAATTTCTCATGCTTTCCAAGGACCCCAATTATTTACGACACAAGCCTGTTAAGTTAAAGGGCATGCATATTGGATGTCGCAACAAGTACAACATAGAATATGTAACCCTTTAGAGTCCAGCTCCTCAATTAAACTCACAGCTAGCTAAAATTATACATTTAACCATCTCTCTGCTGTGGTGGTGTGTGCTTTTCAGAAGCTTTATTTCAAGCGTGTGCATGGGTTCAGATAGTTTAGTTGAGCATTTGCCACTCTGCAGGACATCAAGGAGTCATCTCACATTCATTCAATTGAGGTCAACTCCTCACAGGTACCATGCAACCACTGTGGGTCTGGCTCTTGGAGTGTGACAATTCCTTCTCAGTTTTAACAGACAAGGTAAATCAGCATCAGAGTGGGGTAGGTGCACATAATGGCTTTACTGAATGAAATCCAAGCACTATATTCAAAAATAAATGCTTTTCAAGAGTTAGTAGTGCCCCTAATTAATGTATTTTCTTTGCTTTGATCGGTGACTGATCCAAAAGTACATCTTTAGATAAAGTAAAACTAGTACATGTGTATCTGACTTTTCAATCACCCTGCCTATTCTTGTCTCCTCTAGTTAGAGTGTTCCAGTAACTTGACACTATATAAATATTTGTCCGACATAACTGCAGGCCTATTCAGCTGATCCTGTGGCTTCAGCTCAGGCACAATAGCCCCTTATCCCGAGCAAGAAACCCTACACTCACCTCCCTGGTCATTATTGATGGCCTAGTAAGTGTTATAGTTACAAACCAATTACTCTACCATTAATGTTAGATGAGCTGCTCTACAAGTACAGCTCGATGCTTATCAGTTTCCCTCTGTGGTCGCCTTTTTACTTTCACTAAACTGCACAGCTTCTGGCACACATGGTTTCAGTCTCTAATAAGTGAGAGGTGAGAATGACAGCTGGCAGTCTTGACTATATATGAGGAGAAACTTTCCCTCCAGTTCAAAAGGTAAAGAAGTCAAAAGGTGAGCAACATGTCCTCACTGTGGCTTTAGGAAATCTGGTGAACCGGTAAGGTGATATCAAGCCACCGAAGAGGAGAAATAGGGAGGGGGGAGGGGAGAAGGAACAGTAACGAGGTGTAGGGATCGAATGAGTAGTGCTGCCACCTCCATGTGTGGTTTTCACAGAAACTGTGCGTCTCCAGGTCACTGAAAGGTTCTACCTTTTGGTGATAGACGCATACTCTCACAAACAGCCGTTTTGTTTCCTCCAGATGTGTGTTGGGTTAGGAGTGCCAGACAGGTAGCTAGTTTGTGTGGAGGAGGGAGATGAGGAAATAGTTCACAGATCAGGTCAACACCTTTTACATCTCCGTCAACAGCATCTGCTGAGAGATCTATTAAGGAAACTCTTCAGAGCCATTTATCTCTCTAAGAAAACACTTAAAGTGGTTATATTTTGCTTTTCCGTGTTTTCTGACTTGTCTGCCATCTTATTATGACAAATTATCATCTTTGGGATAACTGGTTGATGAAAAACAAGCTACACAGTGTTTATATTAATAAAATTCCTGGTTTTCATGGTGCACAGTGCACCATCTTCTGGAGAGTTTTTTCTAACATGTCTTCATAATGATGTCATAGAGGGCACTGTCATTTTGAAAGTGGAAGTTCACAACAGTGGGCAGAAAGGATCAAGCCAGTTTTCAATTCCAGTGGATCTGCTGGTACTTCTTGTTTAGCATTTTTACTTTTGTTTTCAAAATGTCTCTAAAAACAGTGTCTTTGGTTGTGAGGGAAAACTGGCCAAGCATATCACAGTGAATTAAGTTTGTTTTTCTAAGCCAGCAGCAGAACAAATATAGTCTTTTGTCATTGTTGTTGTTTTGGAGGGTTTTTTCACAATAATTTCAAGTGAACAATTGAACATGAACTTGTAAGTAAGCTGTCAGATTTTCAGAAAGAGTAAGAGTCAAAACTGATGCTGTTGCAATGCTAGAAGCTTGTGAGTCTGAACCACAGATGGTAGGAACTGTCTGTGTGTGGACTGTACGTGCTGTCTAGTAGAATCATTTTGAGTGGTCCTAGTTGCTGAGTCTCGCAACTTGTTCTTTTGTCTGAAGCTAGCAAGAAAAAAATTAAATTTCACTCCATTTCACCCAATTCATTCTCACTAACTATAATGCAAGGACAACCTTGATGACTGGCAACAAGCAGTTTGGTGCCAACATCAATGGCCTTTCTTCTTTTTAGCTGCAGATGTTCCCTGACTCAGTCTGCAACCAGGGGGATCAGTATATGAGAACATAAGAAATACATCAAATAGGTTTTGAAACATGTATGGAAGGACTTAAGGTTTTCAGATCAAGCAGGAAATGTTGAAAATTTAGCATTGATGGTATGTCATGTTGAAAACATTTGTGTGACTAGCGGCCTGATTGGTGCACATTATTTCTGCCAAACAGCAAGCCTCCAGGAATTTAATGGGTTGGAAAACACTTGAGACAAAACTCCACTTTTTCAAGAAGAGCCTCTTTTTGGGATTCTTGCTCTTGCTATTCAAAAATAATTACAAATTCTCTAAGCTACTTCAGTGGTACCAGAGATTAAAATACATACACCACATTTGGTGATGCTGCAGTTATCTTTTCTGACACAGAAAAGACAGTAAAGATGTTGACATCTGCTCTGCAGATCTTCACCTAACCTGGGGGATCTATATATGAGAACATAAGATATACATCAAATAGGTTTTGAACAAGTTCCCTGGTTTTGATTTAGAGAATCAAATAAGGACTTTGTGTGGATTTCAAAAACAGGCTAGGACAGACAGACTGCTCTTTCTCTTCCTCTGTGATACACAAACCACACACACACACACACACACACACACATACTTACATGCATATCTAAATGTCTTTAGGTGGTGGGACTGAAGCCATGCATCAGCAGCTTTTCAGAGGAGTTTGTCCTTAAGAATATGATAAAAAAGGAAGCAGGCATTTCCTCCTTAAGAAGGATGTTTTCCGTTGCACATCCTGTCTGATTAGTGAGACCAGAGCCTCTTCCCTTGAACACCACCACTAGATGATCTCTTTGTGCACATTTACAGACACATTTCAGGTTATACAACATGTTATGTGTACAAATACTCTCCTTCAAATTCAATGCATAGCTCTCTCTTAGCATTGTCCTGAAACTGCCATGAGATGAGCGGAGCACTGTCAGAACAACTTTCTCTTGTTCTGACAGTGTGAATTAATTTCACACAAGTGCGTGCATGTAAAGAACAAGGCCCATTAGTAAACATTGGCTCAGCATCTTAAATGGTTTATGCTCGTCTGACAAAATGAACTCAATTTTTTTTAAAGTTCCAACCAACTAAACCTCTGCAAAATTCATCAATCAGTAATGCCTGTATTGCTTCACTATTAATCATGACCTTGACTGAAGCGAGATTTTGAGGAGGAGCTGTATAGGTGCAGACAATCACAATCCCTCCTTGCCTCCTCTGGTGTCCATCTGGGGGATGTTGAGGAGGAGATGTTTTATCTGAGTGTCCAGCGAAAGTGGGGGAAGAGTGGCCAGCTGAAGTTTATGGAGATTTATGGCTCCTTCCCCAGACCTTAATTGCCTCCTCCTCTGTGGGTAGTCCTGGGAGGCCCGCGGTGAACAGTATCCAGCATTGGGGCTCCTGCAGGTGGGCCAAGCAAAATGCCATTTACTGAGACTTGTTATGGAGACAAATGGTGTCACAGAGCACTCTACAACCAGACAACAAACAAAGGCGTGGAAGAAAAAGCGGAAGGACAGTTGCTTACTCAAAGGGCTCAGGACTTCAACTTGGCCTCAAAGGCTGCAGAGATTTATGGGAGCCTTGGCTTTGCTTTACTGCTACCAATTAAATATCTATCACTGTGGAAGGCTGTGATAAAATTCTAACATAAAAAGCATTTGAACTTGATCTCAGGGCGTTAATTTTGTGATGGCAGTCCCAAAAATTTTCCTCCTCTTTTTTTCTCTATTCTTTTTTTTTTTTGAAGGTATACATTTTTCCTTTGTTCAGTCAGATGAACAATACCACTGGCAAGCTATAAAAGCTTTTTTTATTAATCAATATTTCATAGACAACATGAAATAGACTGATATGTATGATGGCATTTCAAAATGCACAAAGAAAATGTGCGGTTTTTATTTAATTAAATGCTTCAACTGCTTTTTTAAAATGTATTTTCTGCCTTTGTGTATTATTATGCTTTCTACATTTCTTTTTTCAATATTTCCCATTTTGAAAGGTGGGACTGACCACAGTACAGTAGTTGCATGGAAAACAACTAAAAATACAACAAATTGCTTACGCCACAGTGGACAGTCAGGTAAGATTTTTCTTCAATTGACTCTCTTATTGATGTCTTTTTGTCATGGCTGAGGTCACTTTTGCAAGTTAAATCAATAGGAAGATGGTATTCACCCAGTTTCACCCGTTTAGTCAATACAATACTCAGTTATAGCCAACATGTAGTTGACAGATTTATTTTTTATTTTCTATCCAGGTGTTGTAGTCCCACACCATTTTGTGTCGTTGCTATGGTTGCAAACATCTATGAAGTGGGAGCAGTTCAATCAAAGACTGGCTTCATCTTTTCTGATGATTTCGTATGAAAAGTCGCTGTTAATATATTACTGTGTTTTGCCTCAAAACTGCTCTATCAGTTTGGGTTAAGTTAATGCTGATAAAGGCGGTTAGCCCTATTAAAAGCTTTGCATATGTCAAATAATGCTTGCTTATTTAAGACTGGTTTGCCATAGCTGAGGAGAGAACCAACTGTTGCAAAGTAAAGAAAACAGGCTGCAGCCCTAAAGGCTGTGCCTGACAAAACTTTACACCATCTGAAAATTGGTAGCAGTTTTTGAATAAATTGTCTCGCTGCCAGAAAGAGGAGGCAAAACTTCCATACCCAAGATGTAAAAGAAACCAAAAAAAGTAGTATTTTAGTATTTTATAAGCAAGTATTTTAGGAAAGCTAGCTTATACAAGCCATTATGAGCATTTTTCTGAGCTTGAGATTTAGCTTCCTTTCCAGTGGATTTGGAGTCATGGATTCACAATAATCCCAGCCCACTTTACAGATTATATATATCATACTTGTCGTAAGAACTCTTAAAATACCATATTCATATGAGCCAACTCACCCCATTCGTTGAAATGCATAAAATAAAGTTCATTGTAATCATATCCCAGGACATGCTTTTCTTTTGTCATATAGCATGCATTTAAAAAATATATGTATTTCTCTGGAAGATTTTTTATTTTTTGTATGTGTATGTCTGCATCCATTCCACACATGTATTTTGAAGTTTAGACTAAACCATCTGTCTTGCCAAAAGAAATAAAATAAAATTTTCAAACCAAGCCAAGGTTTGGTGCTTTTAAGCCACCTGGATGGTTTTGGTGTCTAAACCTAACTGACTGCATGAGAGTGAAACAAATCTTTATTTTAAAAATAGATAAATAAATAAAACCTAAATTTTGAAACAAAACCAGGTGATGCAAGCATTAGGTCAGCCTAGGAGATGACCTTGGACCTCTAAAGTAGCAGTAATGTGTAACTCAACCACAACACAATCCAGCAGCCTAGTACAGACATGTTTACCTTTTCAACCTGATAAATACTTTTCTTATAACCATTTCGTAAAATACATTAGGCTGTTTCCACATACACACACAAAAAAAGGGATGTCCCAGAGTACAAATTAGTTTATCACATTTTGTGAAAGTTTTATGAACTGTAGTGAGCTGTGCATCATTTGAAAGGTTTTCTTCCATGCATACGCATAATCTCAACACTTCCATCTCAGAAGAGTTACAGACAGTTCGTAAAGATTTCAGATTAAATTTTTATGTTGTCCTAATCCAAACAAAGAAGTTTTGTTGCTGAAACCTAAACAAACTATAAATCAGACCAAAAGTAAAGACTTGCACAGTGGATAAGTAACATCCTCATGTATGTTGCTGGACAGTTGCTTAGAAACATGACACTTTGTAGTCTTGATTTAAATAAAGCTTAAATTGTACCTTAGAAAACATTAAAATGTATCTCCCTTTTTTAGAGACATAAACACATTATTTATATCTGGGTATGTGAGGTGAATCTTCCATCTTGTGCAAAATGTCCATGTTTTAATGAGACCGATGACATCCTTTTCATCTTTAAAGAACTAGTGGAGGGGGCACTTCCTTTCCCTGTGGCTTTTTGCTTTTTGCATGGGCTGTCAGGACTGTTGATAAGGACAGGCTCATGTTTATTGCAGCTGAACATGTCTTGAGTAAGTCACTCCATGATCAGCCTATGAGTGAGACAGCAGAGAGGCAGTAAGTGCACTAATGACCGGGTACAGACTGACCACTCAAACCATTAATATTGGATATGTATAGCAGCACATTTACACCACCCCCTCCCTTTTCCTGTTGAACTGGGGTGGCTTATTAAGTACCGCTGCCCTATAAAAGACTGGGGACATAGTTTAGGTTATTGTACGCTCTCATGAGGGATGCAGAACCACTAGAAACCGTGATTAAGAGAACAGAACAGACTGACAGATGAGGCTGAGCACTAAAATACACAAATACACAAGGCACTGACTGAAATTCAATAAATGCTTAAGAATCATTTTTAAATAGGTGATTTAAAAGATAATAGTTTAATTTTCATGAGAACCATTTGAGAACAATATATATAGCAACAAAGAATAATAAAATGCACATGCATTCATGTTTGTCTTATAAACTACATTGGGATTTTTCTTATGATTACCATCATTAACATTATTACCTTCAGTCTGTTTTGTTCCTCCACCCACCTGCAGGAACAACTAGTAATTTGTTTTCTTGCAAAATTTAGTGGAGTAGCCATTAGAAAATTAACCTCTGCCATTTTGTTTTTCCATGAAAAAAAAAAATCTGAAGTAGGTACCAACGTGTAATTAATAAATGAAAAGGCTTCTGTGAGCCATCTGGATCCATTTTTTTCCCTCATCTGCTCTTAGCCAGAAAGCAGACTGATGTTGCTCAATTATGCTGTAGCGAACTTAGATCACCATTTCAGACCCATTTTTCCAAGGACTCAACAGCTGCATGGAAGCACTGTTTATCGTTTCAAGGCAAAAAAGAAAAAAAAAGAAAGAAAGAAATCGCCAGAGCGGCTGAGAGATTTAGGCTTAATCATTTCATTCTTATGTTTTAACCAGGAACCATCATTATAAAAAGCACGGTTGAATCCTAGTTTCACTATATTAGTACACCATGTGCAAAGCTGCACATGTATAAGGATATGAGAAACATTTAATGCTCCATCTCATAGTCACTGTCGATAAACATCCAGGACAGTCTGCTAAAAAAACATCTAACCAAAGTGACCAAAAGCTGTGACCGCTCTTTAGGCTGATATTGATTTGACTCTAGCCAAAGCTCTTTCCACTTGTCACCTCTGATGTGTTATACCACATTTTCCAGAATATTCAAGGGAAAAAAATATAAATATAGTCCATGACATTCACCACATCAAAGCAAGCTTTATTTTTAGTAGTCTTTGTGTGAATTAATGTCAAATAGTTGAGTGCTTGGGCAAGCTTGGGCTTAAAATTTGACTCTTTATCTTCTGAATGTATCATCATATTGTAGATGTAAAATGGTATTTGTTAGCATTTTAACAAATTAAAATGTGTGTATGGTTAATGAATATAAAGAGTAAACTAAGATTAATGTGGGTGAATTTCATGAAGGGGTTGATTTTTAAAATTAAAATTCAAAAAATAAACTCATAAATTGATACAGAAGCAGCTGCTGCAGAACAGAATAAAAATTATTCCTGAATTAATTCATGTGAAGCAACTACTTTATTAAAAATACATAATTTTACTTTGTACAGTCATAAAATATACACAAACTTTAATAATGTAATAGGTATCATGTGATCAAATTAGCCCACATTAAAGAGCCACAATGGGATTTTAATTGCTGTGATATTCTGCTCTGGAACACCAGCGTTCAAGTTACCTGTAACTTTAAACTTCATCGTGACAGAGCAGCAAACTCTGCTCAAGCATACACAAATACAAAAACAGAGTTTGATCAGACACTGACGTCAGGTTTTATTCTATTATAAAATTTAACTGCACAATCAGAACTAGTAAATACTGACCTGCAAGTTCATGACAGAACATGTATGGTTAAAAACTGTGGTCCACAGTGGAAATTACAACAGTTTTATGATAAAGACTCGATAATTGTACCATGAACACATCTTCCTGATCCTTCTGTTTGTAAATACAGACAGCTTACACATTACAACATGATTATATGAGTTAAACATTTTGTTCCATGACGACGTGTACATTCAACATCTCAAGACATTTTTATTGCAACATTTAAATATAATACAATATGTACTTTTGAACCTGTTGATTTGGGCTGTTGCTGTAATGTGGGTCCAGATACTACAAGATATAATGTGGAGTCAATACATGTTACCGTTTATGGATCTTTACACAGACACCACCTTAAAACAAAAACATCTTACATTCTTATTATAGATTATTACAAATTTAAACTTTGGACAGGTTGGCAGGAGTACTTAGTGTGTTTTCCTGTGAGTCTGGTTTGGAATATGACACAGGAGTTTAACTGGTTGTGTTTCTTGAGTTTTCTTTTTTGCCTGTTTGATTAACAGGCGTGACACACACAAGGCAAATCGTGAAAGTTTAGTAACTTTGCTATTTGGCATTCTGAAAACAGACTTTTGTATCTCTTTTCTGACAAATAAAAGGCAAGGATACAAGATGTGGCAATGTCCTTTTTCAGTGATTAATCAACTTTATTTTTATATTTATTCCTAAAGTGGTTTTTGCAGATAAAAATCACAGTTCTTTGCAATAAAGTGCTGCGCCAAAAATATCAACAAAACAAAAAAAAAACAAACAAATACAAAACCAGTTAAATTAATAAAGTCAAGTATCCCAGTCAACGAAAAGCTTGTTTAAATGTTTTGAAAAAAAAGACAACACTTAAAAAGCATAACTCACTCTGATGTAATTAAATTACCTAAGTCAAACAGAGCTGGTATGACATAAATGCTTGAGTCTGTGACTGTAACTCGAGTCACACATTGCACAGTCCAGTGACTTGAGACATGACTCAAACCTGTTCCCAAAATTGACTTGAAGGCCTACTAATGATTTGCAAGTCATAAACATTCCTTAGTAGTTTAATTTTCCACCCAGCCTTCTATCTGTTACAAAGGTGTTCTCTCTCATACCACCAGATGTTGCCTTGCAGAGGTGCTTAGTTCGACCACGGTTGATTAAAAACTCTGCTAACCCATGTGTGACTTCAGCGCCTTTTGCGATAAAGTGTGGTTACAGCAACAGCATACAAATGGCAAAGAATACAACCCGCCAACTACAACTTCTGGAGGTGCAGAAGAAAAAAAAAGCCACATCTAAATTTCTCCAAAACCTCTGCCAGATTAGTCAGTCGTCTAATAGTTTACCATTAGCACCATGTGCTATTAGCAGACTTAAAAATAATAGCTATCTAAGCAGCAACAGGTTTATTTCATTAACCTGGCTTACAATTTTAATTCATTTAAGTCATTCATTAATTTTAATGAATGACTGTTTACTTGCCACACTTAATGGTTCACATAGAGTGCTGTTTTTTATGGTGAGAATAGAAACAGTTGGGCACCTTTATTATGTCCATTCTTCTTGGTTAGTTTCTGCTACCATTAGCAGGTAAAGGTAACAGGGAAAAGACAGCATATTATTAAAGTCAGCGACAGTCAAATAATTGTTGTATGGCTAATCGTACAGAGTTACAAGCCATTACATTATTGATGTAAAAGATTAAAAGATGTTATAAGTGATGGCAATGTATTACATGCTTTGAATTCCTCAGATATAGGAATGCCAGTGTGCAGGCTGGAAGACATGCAGTTCATCATAGACTGATCATCTCAACCATGAGAGACTAAAAATTGGATTTGGACTTGCAACCAGACTTGAGGTTTGATTTCGACTTGCAAAAAGATCATTTGAGAGCATCTCATGACCACATGGGAAGGTTCTCAAATTTTCAATATCAAAAGTATGGAAAACACTTACTGAATTCTTCTGACTCTTAATAATACTAAAGAAAGCATATAATAAAATGAAAATAATGAACAGACACATGTGTAAAGTCTGCTTTGGTTTAGGGCCCGCAATAATGCAGTTATGTGTACATCAGTCGAGGGGCACGCTCGGCTCCGGCCTGTCAAAAACAAATAAAAGGTCTTGTCGCTGTGGTGGGGAGAACCCCCCTGCCTTCCCCCCATTCCTCTATCTAATGAAGACCAGAGGAGAAGATATCCAGGCCTCAATCAGCTACAAATCCACTTCACATATGTTTTGATGAATCCCCGCTCATGTGCCGAGCCCTGCGATCTCGGGGGGATCACACTGCTGAGCCTTATCAGCATTCCTCACAAGACTCGGTCAACAAAACCACATGGCTATCGCTGACAGGCAATGCGTTGACACACACAGGCAACACCTCAGCGTTTGATCATGTGATACTTTGGATTCTTTGAGCGATCCTGATCACATGTTATCATTTGTCGAGAAGCTTGAGGAGGAATCTGTTGATGGAGTAGAGTTAATGAAGGGCTCAATTAGTTCTTGCATGTGTTTAACAGCAGGGCTTTCAAGAACAAAGTTTTGTTATTGTTACTCTAAATATACATAAAAAGATTAAGTTTGTAGGTCCAGACATCCAAATGAATGGCTCTTACTGAGCAAATTTTACAACAAATGGCATCACTAATAAAATGCTTTTTCAAATATGGCTAGTCATGTATCGCTAAAGCAAAAATACAGCTGATGCCCTTTTTGGGATTTTTTTGTGTTGTCCCTCCCTAT
>JAOWBL010000004.1:12829641-12850937 GCA_028564865.1 Zenarchopterus dispar
GCCTGTGATGGGCTGGGATAGGCTCCAGCAGACCCCCGTGACCCAGAAATGGATGCAGCGGGTATAGAAAATGGATGGATGGAATACCTTCGAAACCCTTTAGAAGAGGAAAGTTGAGAGAAGTGGAGCTACTAAGCTGAGTTTGGTTAAAGAGCCATGTGTATGCTTTTTTTTTTTTTTTTTTTTTTTTAAATCAAAAAGACACAGTATATCTCCTATAAGCCAAAATCTGTTATTTGGTCTCATGCCAACCATGAGTACAGACCAAAGACATCATTTTACAAGAGGTTATTTAAGAGACATTTTCCCAC
This sequence comes from Zenarchopterus dispar, assembly GCA_028564865.1. NCBI lineage: Eukaryota > Metazoa > Chordata > Actinopteri > Beloniformes > Zenarchopteridae > Zenarchopterus > Zenarchopterus dispar. The sequence continues at coordinate 12,829,953 of JAOWBL010000004.1, forward strand.
ATTGATATATGTTATCATATGCTATATATTGTATATACTATATATTGAAAGAAACTACAATGTTTTGTGATTTGCTTGGCATACCTGGTAGTGAGTGACCAACAAGAGAAATATATCATTTTTTGGCTTTTGCTATTTGCTCCACTCTAGACTCTGATTTCACCTTCTTGGCAGCCCTTATTTGCTTTCTATTAATCCTCCTACATCTGAAGTGTTGGAAATGACCTATCACATTACATAATTCATGGATGGAGCTTGTGAATAATGAATGTTGCTGCTCTAGTTGACGTGATGCCAGAGACAGAGAAGAACTGCTCTGCGGACAGCTTTGCATCTCTGGAAGCCAAACATTGATGCCACCGATTGTCTGGTTGTATTGTTCTCTTCTTTCTTTTTCCTCTCCTTCCTACATCAGGTGCTTTGATCAAACAACCTCATTTATGAGACATACACTTCAGACATACACTTGACAGCATGCTGTTCTTTATTCAGCTCCTGTTTGTTTTGTATGGTCTATGTTTAAATTTCCCCCTTTCTAACAGAAATCATAACAATGGGATTTGCTTCTCAAAAATAGAGTCATCTTTTAATCTGAGCTGCAGTTCCCATCTGACCAACTGTCTGTGTTAATGTTTTATCAGCCCTTTTGGGTCCATTCATCACACTCCTTTGTGCTGATGCCAGTGAGGCATCAGGCCATGGGAACCCAGTGCTCCCAAAGAGCCAGCAGCAACCCGTTACTGTTGACTGTATGAACTAGAGTTTTATTAATAAACAAAAGCTGATAGTTTTGCGGCATGACAATCTACAAGTGATGAGAAATCTGCCAAAGGAAGAGTTTGGGAGCCTCAGCCAGAGTTGCTATCATTAGCAGAGGAGCAAGAGATTCCAAACCAGCCTGAGGCTACTCATCACTTCTTGTCACAAAGATGGCTTCATTAGTCACTGTCCAGATGACAGGGGCCCTTGTAAAGGATATCTCACCCCCTGTGGAGAGCCAAGTGTCCTCGCAAATAGGTTGCTGACCTCCAGGGTGTCTCTGGTCCTGAAGGGGTGGAGCAGTGACGGAGGGAGGCGAAGATAAGGACGGGCCAGGAGCGGGGTGAGGGGGTGCAGACCGCAGGGTACATCCAGGACAGGGCCTCTCCTCTCTGGACAATTCTGGGAGCTGACCTGCCCCTGACCCCTTGTGTACAATGAAGCTAGCAGACTGGTGACTCCTTCGCACTCTGGTGAAGCAGCAGACTCCCAAGAAGAGGAGAGGGAAAGAGAGAGTGGGATAATTTGGGGGCCCCTCTGAGAGAGAATGAGATACCCACCAGTGAAATGTTTATCTGTTTGGTTGATGATTAGGAGTTGGGCATGGGTAGAAGGGAGAAGTTGGAAAAACAGAGAAAAAGTTATAATAGTGTAGAGAAAAAATGAAAAAAAAGGTTGTCAGCTTTTTGATGTATCTCCCTTTTGATTCTGTTTTTTTCGCTATGCTTTAGAAATGACAGCATCTCTGTCAGAGTGGAGGTATCTGTCCAACAAGTGGACGTGTGACGGGTGATGGTTCTTTGATGTTGAAGTTATGTCTGGAGCCTCACTGAGGCACAATACACACATGCTTTGTGATATTCATTTAATGCAGTTGTATGGGCAGATTCACAGACACTGAATTCAAAACACTGAAGTGACTCAACGGCATCAGAAAAAAAAAAGACATTCGTGTTGATCCAGATTTTGATCGTGATCCCAGTACCAACACAAGAAACACCACATGAGATTCTAATTTCACCAAATAAAAATTTTGAAATAAATTTGAAAAAACAAAACAAAATATCATCCAGCATCAGTTCTACATGTTTCAAGATATGCAGCTGTTTTCAACTAAAGAGGCTTCAAAAACTCACTGTTCTCTACATCTGTTGGTTTAGGGTTAGGTTGTTGATGTTAGAGTTACCCGAATACACAACTGTATTAAACATCAATCTTGACAGAAGAGAATTATATTAAGCATAACTTATTGTTTATGTTGGTCCAAGTTGATCTCAAAGAAAAATATGTTTAATAAATCAATTACATGTAGAACGAGTTCATATAGCCATCTGTACTATGTTATGTGTAAAATACCTCATTAAGTAGTTTGTTTCTTTTACATTAATAAAAAAGATGGGGAAAAAAGTACAAAGTTTTGCAATGTGAGGTTTTAAGAGCTAGTTTACCTTATCCCACTGGAATTTGTTCTGCCAACTGTAGATTTTAATTCTAGTTTATTCCAAACATGCAATTATGGGTTTAACAAAAGAAGGACTTGGTTAGAAGGGATATTGCTTTCTGGCAGAAAATTTTTCTTGATTTTTTTTTTTTTTTTTTTTTTTTTGCCTGCTTTTCTTTTTAGGACTGGGAAAGATTCATCTTCAAGCCAAACCACTTTTATTTGTTTTTAAATGTAGAAAAATGGCTTTTGTTAACAAGAAACTCTATTTTTTAGTCCCTATATTCTAAACAATAACTTCTTCTTAAAACTGAAACTAGTCACAAAGCTTTTTTAAAAACTTTACATGGCATTGAATTTCCATTTTCCTTTGTAAAACTCATGCGTTTAACCTTTTTGTCCATTACAATTTTCTTCCACAATGACTGTGTCAAACCTTATAACAATTAAACTGACTTCAGAAATCTTTCTGATTGAAGGCTGGTTTTCTGGCAGATTGTGCTTCCCATAAAACATGCCTGCAAAACAAGAAAATTGATTTTAAAAAAAAGAATAAGAAGGACAGGTCAGCAAACCAGTTTTGATCAAATAATAGGTAGCCTGAGAAGGCAGATTTTAATTTCATGTTTTAGATTTCATAACCTCCAGCTGCTCTCAGGGTTCTGGTAAATGTCCTACTGGCTCAACATATAACTTAGTAAAAAGCTGGCAAAGAAAAGATAAAAACAATTTAAACAAACTGCATTGCTTGTGTGCTACAATGAAAATGGGTGCAACAGACACCTGGTAGGGTTTTGTAAGAACGGAAACGTGGCAAGCTTTAGTATTCTACTAGGCATATGGTGCTTATTATAAAGCGGATTGTAACAATTTCCCAATTCTATGTGCTTTTTTTTCTTCTTTTAAATCAAAACCTCACTAGCAAAGGCAAAAGAAACAAAGGGCCTAATCAGCCAGTTGCTGGGCCACATCACAATTAAACATTTGAGGCAAAGGAGAACAAGTTTCCCTGAAGAAACCCTCCTGATTGTTTGCACTTTAACTCCAAACCTTGTTAGTCATGCACTCTTTTGTGCTTGCTTTATCATTAAAGTGGAAATCAGTCATATTAAGCCTCTGCGCTGTCACTTGCGCTGCATTCTGAGCTGTGTGCTGCCAAGCAAACATAGCAGGACATAAGATGCATGTGAAATAAGATTTGCATAAACAGTGATATTCTGTCATTTATTTATTTTCTTCTCTCAGCTGAGAAAAAAAGATGCCAGCTGCTTGCTGGATGTGTGTCCCCAGAGGTGCATTAAACAGCTGCTGATTTGGAGGTAGGGACTTCACTGATGGCAGTATTATAATAATGACTTCTTCATGCTTTCAGATTTTCAGATGTAGGTGTGCAAGGAGGGTTTTTTTTTTTTTTTAGGGGGAAGAGGCAAAAAAGGAGCATGGAAGCAGGTGCAATCTCATCTATGGGTCTTTCTGATGCAACACATCCTTTGCTAATAGGAAATCATTGAAGCCTTGACCCCTTTAGTGAAAAATCAGGTAATAAAGAAAGAGGGAGTTTTCATTTTTGATTTAACATTCACATGGCTCTGCTGTCTGCAAGAACCTGGACATGAGTATCACTCATCTGGATGTCTGTAACACATCAACACACTGCTTGCATTTAACTTTAGTAGTAAGTTTCCAGTCATGTGATAGGAAACCGGGGCCATGATTTCCATAAAATTGGGATCAGGTATGGTCAGATTTCACGTTTATTTCTCTAAATTATATTATTCATGTATTTGTTCTCTATCGATAAGTTTCACTGTTAGTTAGCTAGTGAGCTGACATGAGTGTTGCCAAATGAGTGATTCTGTCTCTATATTTAGCAGGTTTTCAGACCCCACTGGTAGTTGCTTTTATTTTCCAAAAAATTACTAGGGACAAATCTAGTAACTTTTTTCAGGTGTCTTTGAAGACTTTTATAGACTAACTTGAAGGCTTGTATTGGTTTCATTCTTCTCAGCAAGCAGTCCTTACTGCCATAGGCCCCTCCCCCACACCAAAGTTTCAGATCGGGATTATTTGATCAGGATCAGGACCACTGGCTGATATTTAAAACTGAATATATTCAAATATAGTTCTTTACTCTGTTTTTCAGCATCCTACAGTTACGTTTTTAGGAATAGAATCTATAATATTGAATTTTTGAAAGAACAAATGTAAATGCTCACTTTGGTTCCTGTAAGTATAACATTGTACATTATTTTTATGCTTTTAAGTTCATTTCAAAAGTTAGGATGATATGGAAAGCTAGTGAGCCAGAGTAAATAATGATAAACCATGTCCTGCACTCACTGCAAGTCTTTTGAAACAAAATGTTTTTCTACAGCTGTTTAACATATTAGGATGAATCCAGGAAAAATGGCACAAAATAACTGCGTGTTTCATCATTTGCTATCCAAATGACAGGATTCTGTTTAAGTGTTGTGAAAAAAATTTTAATATTACAAAGTGATAAAAGCCCAACTGCCCCAACTTTTTTAGACTGCACTGTAGTTCTGAAATTGATAATAAAACATATGGTTGTAGATAGACTAGATTAGTTTGTGTTATAGCAATGCTCCATGATTGCAGGCTGCAGATATGTGGCAGCAAAATAAAGCTACCAGACAGAACAGTAGCTTTAAACTGACAAAAACATGACTAATATGGCATAATTGTTATTGTTAAGCTTTAGTTGGAGTTTGCAATGTGTACGTCCTGTATTTTTCCATAAAGTTGTTTTTCTCCCCTCCTTCTTTGCTTACATTGAATTACAGTCTTGTGTATACAGTCAATTGTATTTAGTCCTGGGCTTTCTAGCAATATATCCAGGATTTCCTATGTTGTTGCAGGTAGCAGATGTTTAAATCCTTTAATCCAATGTGTTGGGAAACATTTAAACTTTTCAAAAGCAAAATACATGGCACTTGTACTCCCTTATCTTACAACTTTGTCATTTAGTCCACAACAGAGAACTTGAAAACATGAAAAACAAGCCTGTATTCATTTATTTTGGCTGTTTTTCTAATTAAAAGAGTAATCAATTTATGCTCTGTTGGTGTCATTGCAGTCCATATATTTATGAGCAGCTAAATATTAGTTGAACATGATCTCATGATTGTTTAAGTACCTACTGAACAGTTATTAGGAGGATTGTTTTGAAAATAGTCTCTAATACATATTTTAATTATGTTGAACCAACTAACACAGCAAGGCTATATCAGTTGGCTGCATCAGGAGAGCCATGCTTCTTCTAATAATGTGGTGTGCAATTTTTTTTTTTTTTTTTTTTTTTGCCATCATGGTCTTCAGAGAAATCAGACTGGTACTCTTTGATTGCTCATATAGAGTTTTTGTTCCCAAAAATGTCACATCAACCAGAACCCAATATGACGAGCCTGACTGACAGTGGGATTGAGCATCTGTGAGCATTCCTCCATGAATAATGAGCATGCATGCAAGACTGTACACACTTGTATGAGTGTACTTTAGTGTATTTCTATCTGTGCTTGTGTGCAGGACAGGTGGATGGCCTGTCAGCTCGCATATATGATGACATGTATACACTGAAATTTGTCTCCACTGGGCAGGGGAAAATTTTGGTTTTAACTTAAAGGTCCGTAGTCTGCTGGCCCACTTGCCGCTCTCTGTTGACACCACACCCACCTCCCTTTTTCATCAGGAATTTCATAGACGAATTCATGCAGCTCCATGACAACATATCTCTATTTCTGTTCTTAAAAACCTTCTGGGCACCACGCAAAACTCCTTATAAATTGACATGCTGGATCTATCACTTCACTCACCTTTAAAGTCTTTTGTGATTTGAGTTTTTTTGAAAACTTATTTTTTGCAATGTTATTGAGAGAAGCAAGACTTTCTTTTAAAAAAAGGCAGAGAAAAAAAAACATGAACTTTTTAGTCTGGATGTAGTCAGAGGAATACTGTAACTTTATAAACTACTCTTACTCTGTTACTTTTCTATTTGCATTATTTAGAAACACATCATGGAAAATCCAGACTTTAGTCATTCCAAGTAAAGTTTTATTTCCATCTGTTCAAAAACATATTCAGTCTTTCACTCTGAAAACAATTTTTCCCCTTTAGTTATTCTTCTTTAAGTTGTTCAGTAACTTACAGCCAAAGTGAAGGTTATACTTTATTAGTTATTTCCTGTGTAAGGAAAGGCAAATCTGAAAGACTTCTTGCCTCTGAGGTGTGAAGGAGGCCCTGCTGTAGGGCCACTTGCAGAAGGAAAGAGGATGAAGCTTGGCCACCGTGTGCGGGGGGGCAAAGAAGAGAGGAAGATGGGTTAATCATGTTTGCAACAGGACAGGCTTCCCCTTGAAGTGGGAGACAGTGGTAGGAAGTGTTCAGATTTATGGTGCTGCGTAGCTGTCCGCTGTAGCTGCCTTCACCATGGCAGCTGACCAGCAGACAGAGGGGGAGAGTGTGAGAGGAGCTGTAAATCACGGTGAGAGTGTGGCTCAGACACACACGTACACATACACAAACACCGCCAGCACTATGCTCACAGTTCACAGGCGGATAATGTGTGAAGGAAGGGCGGCTCTCCATTAGAGCGCTGACAAGAAAAAGCTGTTCTTGAACGAAAGGCTAAGGAATCTCAGTTTCATTTCTTTATTTCTTGTTTGGCTTTTGAAACTGTTAAGTTCAAGGGATTCTCACTGTCTACACTCATGCTTAATCATACGTGCAGCAAACATTCTTTTTCATGAGTGTGCTTTGCTGTAGCTTGATCTAGATAGATTGATCACATTTCTTTGTAGGACTTAACAATGTCATGAGACCTCTGGCTCACAACGAACTGTCACATTTTGCTGGACCACCTTTACCTTCAACTGCATTAAACACAGCTTCATTTCAATAAAAGTATACAATGACACAACCTTTGTTATTGTTATTTTTCACCAAGATCTTCTACTTATAATGGGGGAGTCAAAGCACTGCATAAAGTCTTCTCCAGCACATCCCAAAGATTCTCAATGGATTCTGGATTCCATGGTGGCTAATAAAAGAATGTGTCAATGCTCCCTGAACCACTGTTCAGGGAACCGCTGAACCAACTGAACCACTTAAGACTTTTGATTTTTGATAATGAATTGAACAGACACCTGGGGTTCAAGTATTTTTTTACCTCACTTTAGTTGTTTTAGCGATCTCCTTAGAAGTTTTATTTGCTTGATGCAGGCCAACATTTTAACCCTCCCGAAAGAGAATATGTCCTCTGTCATGGTTGTTCAAGGGCTGAGATGAGAAGCTTCTCTCCACACCAGATAGGGCTGAATAACTTGTTGCCAGCTGAAACATATTAATTACTGCAGTACCTTTCCATTGAGACACACACACCTATTTGTATAATTACAGTCAGGTGGTGATTTTTATTTCTTTAAGCTTGTCAGTGTATCTATTGCCATGGAAACAGTTGAGCTTCAATGACCTGAAAATGATCCAGAATCCTAGTTATAAAAGCCATTTCGCTGAAATGAGGTTAACTACAAATCAAAGTATACTTCAACCGGGTGTGCACATTTCATCAAAATGTCTTTTTTAATTGCACAATATTTAATAAGTCTACGCAGATATATTTTTCCCATCACAGTATGATTACCTAAATACCCTAATTTGAATGTTAATCAGCTTTGCCAAAAATTTAAAAGATAGCTATGAAAAGAGTCTGAATCTCAAGGTATTGCATGAAAAAAGGAATATGAAACACATACGTGTTGCTTTTAAGCCTCATATACCAGAAGTCACGATTCAAAATGCAAATTGATCTCAAAGTTCACATGGTTCCATTCTGTGAAGGGAAGGTAACCCCTTTGACATTTGCTGATGGGTTAATTCTTCAACAAAGCTCAGTCCAAGTTATTATTTTACATTTGGCCAAAGGGAGACAAAGAATCAAGTCTCAAAACTGTAAGATAATTCAAATACTTGTGTCATTTACCCCAGCAAAGCTCCTATAAGGAGATATGATTCAGAAAAATAGAAGTGTTCCTCTCCACATCCCCCCACTCAGACTATTACACACACTAAGATCTTCCCCTGAAATCTCTACAGGAATCATTTCAAATATTTAAAAAAATTCATTTCATTTTGGTAAGTGAAACTTTATCACCTCTATCACATCTGCTTCATCTGACTTACAATTACTATTAGCTGTGGTTCTGGTGTGTGCACGAATGACTGTCAGCAACACTGTCAGCGTGTAAGCAGGAAGCCACAGAAGAGGTGTCGCGTTACTCCACTTTACTCTAATGCTCCACTCAGTGAGATGACTCTTTCTCTTTCAAGCACCATCGAGTCTCATTCCTTCACACGCGGTCGGGGCTTAACATGCAGAAGGTACATGTGCAAACTGCTCATGTGCACGAGCAGACAAAAGGTGTGGAACCACAGCATCCACAGCCTAACCAAAACTGCTATGTGCTCATCACAGCTGGTTGGTTTTTAGTGGAGAAGGGGTAAGTTTCTCTTGTCACATTTTGACTGCTGTGCCCACATGGACTCTGGCCTACTTATTCCATCCATCCTTGCTACAGCTCTGAGGCCCCACTCGCTGAAAGGGTGCTGTGCACTGTGTGTACACAAGATCTCTGGCCTCAGTGGGGAGTGTTTACCCAGCTGAAGTCCAACAGTGTCGCACTCTCTACCAGCTGTACTGCAACAACTGGAAAGGAAGTCACTAAGGATGCAGCTAATGACCAATAAGTAGAGGGTTCTCTGGGGTTGAAGTTGTATTTAAAGTCTTATGTCTTGGGGGCGAGATTTGAACACTGATGTTATGAATAAAAAAACACTGCAGAAGAAGATGACTATAACATATTCTTGCTAAAAAAAAAAGAAAAAAAAGCTAGAATGCAAAGACACTAATATAATGAATTTTTTAGCATTATTGGACAGAATGAGACCTCTTTTTTGTTGCAGCAAACCAATTGTTGGTCACAACTCTGCAAAGTGGGATTAGGAAGCAAATTGAAGCAGCCAAGTTCTGCAATGCAAACTTGAAAAAAACAACAAAAGAATGAAAGAAGGAGAGAAAAAAACTGTGTGAAATGTAGCCTGTATATGTTAGTTTCTTGGCTTGCGGTTTGCTGCAGACTTCTCTGGTTGAGAAAAGTGCCACATTTAGCATAAAAGCAGACAAACAAGAGCATGAGTGGCAGTTCCTACTGTCATTTCATGCTGCACTGAATGGACTGTGTAATGGAAGTTGTGTTTATTAATAATGGGGTGTCTAGCACTCATATTGTGCAGACTGGCTAAAATCTCCTAGACACGTTACTGATGGAAAATGAGCCTGTAGATGGTGACATTTCAAACATCACTGACACTAGTTTTTGACAGAGAGGAAGATTTGCTTCTTCTCTCAACAGAAATTTGCATTTGTATGCAGAGTTTGAATGAAAATAATCCCAACAAGTTAAAGAAGGTGAAATCACATTGCCTCTTCTGGTCCAGGCGCTTGCAAAAAGGAGGGTTTGACTACACCTTCAACCCTTTGCACAGCCATAATTCAGCATCTCAGTCTGTCAGCTCCAGGAGCTGCAGCTCCATCATCATGCAATGATGCTGGAGTCAATTGTACGGGAGATGATGCTCTTCAGGGAGGGTGATTCTCCCCACAATGATAAAACCACCCTCTGCCAAGAGTTGACAAGATTTATTGGTGTGTCTGCTTAAATGTAGCCAATTTCACTTTAATATGATATTAAAGAATGATTCATGCCTGAGCTTGAGATATACCCATTGAGGAAGTCTCATCTGGCAGGGGCAGCTTTCAAAAGCCAGTATGGCGTGTCAATGATACAGCCGATGAAATGTTCAGAATTGATAGCAGCATTTAGCAGAATGGGCTTCAATCAATTAGGAAAATATTGTGGGCTTTTTTTTTTCTTCCTTATACTTGGCTCTGTGTGTGGCTCACTGAATCCATTGGAATTCATGCACAGAGTCACAGGACATACTGTGTGATGGGAAATGTGCTTCACAGGAGAACCACTGGAAAGCAGGAATATTTTCTGGTGTCTGTGTTTAACAGGTTTAAATATTCATTGCTGCCTTGTAGAAAAATATGAAAGATGTGAATAAAGACAGAGTCTAAAAATAAGGCTCTGATAGTGAGTCAATGTTTTATCTAATTAAATGTATGCATTTAATTCAGTTCCTCTGGGTATGTGCATTCTTCTAGTCTTCTTAATTTCTTATTTTTATACAATACAGCCATCACTCCTGTGATTTTCTTACCTTATTAACACATTTCATTGAAATCAGGATTTGATAACAAATAAATATGATTGGCAAAACCTAAAATAATAAAGTTCCTATTCTGCAGCACAATAACTTTAAGGAATGTTCTCTGAAAGGAATATGCAAAATATGTACATTTTCTTAATTCCATTCTGTATGAATATTTTTCTGAAACAATCAGTTTAAGTTTGGAGGTGGTGCTAAAACAAAGTGACTAAAATCTCCTCCACTGATGGGGTCAAGAAGTTCATTTCACTTATTTCCGTCAGACCAGACCTGCTTGGTAACCAGGGTGACGTGTCCTGCCCCAGGCTCTTTGTTCGTTTATTAATTCAGACAAGAGCAGAAAACTAGTTCTTTTGTGGTTTACTAGATGACATCAGGCTGTCCAAAGCATATAGCTCCCCTTTTAGATTTTTTCTTTTTTTTTTTTTACCTAAACTTAATGTTCAAAAGCATTTAATTATATGGAACAATGATTATCAGTGATAGACAATGACAGAATTAAATCATGCCCCTCATTTAAAAAGTGAGGGATGGCCCTCTTTAGTACTTTTAAGTACAACATTTAAATGAACCAGGGTGGAAAAAAATATTGAAGTGGTATGATAGTATCAATATACACCATGAATATAAAAATATGAATTAACTTTGGAAAATTTTAAGTTTCATTTCTGTGCAGGCCAACACCCTTTAGATATAACTAAACCCCATAAAATGACCCATATATTAATATGAAGATGAAAGTTCAGATCAGGCTTTCTCAGGAGTTACATGGCATAAAACACTAAAAAAAAACAGAAGCATCTAGTATTTGTCTGGGACACATATAAAGAGTGTATAGTATATTCTACAAACACACACACACATGTACAGCAGCAGTATAATGCTATTGTATCTGAGCAAACCATGTGGTTGTTTTCCAGATGTGATAGTTGTGTTTTGACCATGTATCTGCTTCTTCTGAGTGAGGCAGTCCTTCTTCCTGTCTCTGTGTTCATCTCCAGCATTCACTGTGTCAGCTCATGTTGATTTCCGCAGGGGAAGTTGCCTCAGTGCGATCCTCAGACAAAGCCCTGACCCCAGGGGTTAAGGAATGTGAACCTGGGGCTGTGGCGACTGGGACCTTCCTTCAGGGCAGACAATGTTGGATGCAGCCTTTAATGATCTTCAAATGCTCTTGGGCTCCTTGTAGATTACTTTTTTCTTCTGTTCTCAAACAGCTGCTCACATTAAAGTGGAAACAGAGTTAAAAACAGAAACTTCACATCTTCCCGATTGTCATGCATTGTTCCCTTTTAACCACGATTTACAAGGACACTTCACAGAAGTTTTAAGCTTAAAAAAAAGGATCCCTGTACTTTTTAAAAGACTAATTGATTCTAAACTCTTGCGGATATATCCTGACTTGCAACCTTTACTTTTCCGTATATTCTGGAGGACTGAACACCATTGTCAATGTCCCCAAAAGAGGTGATAATAACTTCTATGAATGAGTTTCTTGTGAATGGTCAAAATACAAAGAAGACCAAAAGGCCCTTGTCTCATTTATCACCCACTTTAAGAGAGGGAGAAAGAAAAGGAGGAGGGCTGCCGATGCAGCTGTAGTGAAGAGTAACGTAATGGTGGTGGTCAGTCGTCCCCTGAGGCCCAATTGCATTGTGTAAAGTTGAGAAACAGAAACTGAAAGAAAAAGTAAGCCAAAAGATACTGCAATTCAGAGGTGAGCGTGCATTCAAGGCCTAGGTGATCTGAGGTGTACGGCAATGAGGAGATCCAAGACAGCCTCCAGAGAATTTATATGCATGGAGGTGAAGGGTCAGACCGCTATTAATCACAGTCTGAGTAGAGGGTTAAATAGCTCGATCTAGCAGGAAGATGAGAGCGCCTGTCCAGATCGAGGTGTTTAAAAGAACCGCATTACGTCTGTCTTATATTACAGAGTGAGGGCCTGAGGCAAAACAGCCATTTGAAGGAGGCACAAATGGCAGACGTACAAACACACCAGTCTGTTCAATAACTAATCACACATCATCCATGGCTTAAAAGTGTCCATGTAGAAGGAAAGTGATCACATAAAACCAAGGAATAATCAGCCAGTTTGACTCTTTTTTCCTTCTCTCCTCACACATCTGCGCACCCACAAAAAAAACACGCACGATGCATGCACACAGGCACATACACACCTTGAATCAGTGCCAGCCGGGCTTAATTTTACCTTTTCTTTTTGCACATTTGTCTTTGATCTCTGATGTGCTGTGCATTGCATTAATTATGTATAACGCCTCAGTACAAACATGGTGAACGCCTCAGAGTTCGTAATAAAAACAGGCTCATCACAGGAGCCTAGAGGATGACTGCAGGAGGCACTAACACACCCTACATCACTCCTACATGGAAAGAGGTAAAGCCTGCATTTTGTACTCTCTCCTTCACTCTGGAAAGAAGAAGGGACATTTGTCACTCTCCTGTTTCATCCAAGTGTTGCAAGATTGGGTGCCAAAGGAAAGTAGGGGAACACAGGGTTGTTAGTCAGGCATAAACTGTTGTATCCAGAGCAAAAAATAGTAGGAAGGACAGGAATGATCTAGACTGTGCATTGGTCTGAGGGAGAGTTATGCAAATTAGTGCACTGCTGCTTACTAGGAAGCCAGCCTGTGGGGGCTTAAATGTAAATTTGCCCCAAACTTTCAAGCCATCAGTAATAAATTCATTGATGCCTTTCCTTGTTAATGCCATGTTAGCAAATAACAGAAATGATTTTATTGGCCTAAATAGAGTGGAAAGCCTAGATAGAAAAACATATCATATGTGTTCATTTGTAGTTCATGTGCAGTGACTGACTGACTTTTTCTTGTTTCTTAACAAGTTCATAACTGAACAGACAAGCTAAAAAAAACTGTCTTTATGCACTAAAGGCATTTGGGAGAGTTTTGAAGTACAGCCAGTCTTATTATCCTCATCCCCCAACCAGAGAGTGAGATTTGAAAATCGATTGGGAAACTGATCTATTTACTTCCTCCTAATCAAAACAGTAAATATGACAGCCTTATAACTGCCAGTGGTTGATGTTGCCGTTATTAAACCTGTTCTACACATTCTCAGCTGCAAGTCTACTGAATTTGTTGCAACAGAAATGAAGTGCAATAAATACTAAATGCCTTTTAGTAATAGAAGTAAAATGTTCCAAGCCTGGATTCCCCTTGAAAGATGTAATTGATTGTGCTTTTATTGTAAATTCATCCAGATACAGCACAGAGGCCTCAGGGGTAGAAGAGGCTCATGACAATGTTTCATTGTACGTGAGTGATGATAATATCCAGATCCATTTTGAACCCAACTCCAAGTTAGTATGTGAATATGTTAAGCTCTGACCTTCAAAATATGTAATAAATTATTCTACTTCTCTATTTCATAAGAAAGAAGCAATATGTTCAATGCAGGCAAAGGGATCACTGTTTTGCCTTGCTGTGCAGTAGATTTGTAAGAATAATAAATGTATGAAAAAAAAAAATCCAGGGATTCATTCCCAAATCACCAAGTAGTGGATTAGAAATTCTATTCGGATAGGTTAAATGCTATCAAACTTCTTGCTACGCAGCTCAATGTGCTTCTTTCCTCTCTTGTTCTGGCTGCTTTTCAAGAAAGATGGGCTTATTAAAGCGGTGAGGAAAGGCAGTTGAAAAATCTGTCTACTGAACCAATAGTCCTGGTTCAACACATGTGACCAGGTTAAAACAACAGCAGATAAGCGCTAAAAAGAAAGGGAAAAAGTGGCTCCCTCTCAGCTGAACAGACTGTGTTTGAAGAGTATGTTTAAAAACCTTCAGCTGGCGGAAAACTGTGCATTTTCAAAGACAGTCCTGATTTTCTGTGATTGGTGCCGTTCATTATACAAAATAAGTTCCCCGCAATAGCGATATCTCGCCGTGTCGCTGCAGTCCGGTCTGCGTTGGTGGGAGTACCCCCTGCACAGGTCCCTTCTGCTGTGCAGTTCCAGTAGTTGGAGTTGTTCAACAACCGAGCACGAGAGGGAGAGGAGTGGAGTGAGCGAGCGGCAGCTGAGTGAGCAAACACACAGAAACATTAGGTTATCTTCTGATACTATCAGATATTGACCTGTCACTTTTACCGCTTGGAGCCGAGTCCCTTCTTCTCTGAGAGGTCCAGCGGCAGCACAAGCAGCGGCGGCGGCGGCAGCAGCAGCGCCCTGGTCCGCTTTCATCTGCTCGAACAGCCGCCTGTGAAAAAACTCCCGAGCTCGGTCGTCTCAGCTGGCATGAGCTAACCTACGAGTCAGACATGGAAACCAAACCATTTTTGTCATTGGGTAAGTTTGTTTGTTTATGACAAAGCCTCGCCGGGTTATGGTTTTGGTAGCTTTACTTTTATCGGTAGGGGAATGTGAAACGTGTCGTATCTCGGTGTTATTTCTGCGCTCCCCTGTTTTTTTTTCTTCTTTTTTGACAGCTCGTGCAGCGAGTTGCCAAACGCGTCAACATGTTTGGAGATGTTGACGTGCCGGAGCGGCTGCTGCTTTCTGCATTTTTTTTTAAACTGACAGTGACTCTTGACGTGTTCTTCTGCAAACTATATATTTTCGTTTATGTTGAAAAGCTTCTCTTTGCTGTTTGAGCCGGTGACATTTCACTTTGATACGGACTGACACCGTGCTGGATATGCTGTGCACAAACCTCGCGTGCGCTGCATTCAAATGTACTCGTTCAAACTTTTAACGTTTAACATTTGCGTATTTTGTCAGTTCCGTTATAATTAAAAAAAAAAAACAAAACAAAACAAAAAACACTGCAGCAAACGAACAAGTCTAAACTTAGTTTACACTGCGCAATTTTTAAAAGTGTATCTGCTTTCAAGACAAATACTGCACGCTTTGTGTTGTTTTTCACACGACTGGGGTTAACTTGTGTTAGAATTTGCTGCCTCAGCGAATGGTTCGCAAATGTCGCATGAAATATATGTTAAATCATGATCATAAAATTATCTACAAGTTCTAAGCTGCTTGGTTTTCTTTAAACAACCTGTGTGCTCGGTTATAGAATAGTGCCAGCCTCGCATCAGCTACATGCAGATGACCTCTGTACATTGCGCTAGAGTTTAATTTTGGACTGTTTTTATAGATGGCCATTGTCCAGGTAATCTTCACGTGGTTCATCATTGTGTAAGACTTTGGCAATTGCTGTGTGGGAAACGTTTAATTTTTTCATACTTAATTTCCCTAATTTGTGGAGACTTAAAGGCAGAATTCAGCCTTAACACTGCAGCTGTGACTTAAAAAGTTTTCAATACTTTTGATTTAATTTTAAAGTAAAATAACTGATTCTGGAGTTTAATCTGAGGTTAAATCTAATTTGCACTAATTGGTTCTTTGAAGTGCCAACTTATACACACACACACATAAGCATGTCATATTGTAAATCATTAATGCTCAATGCTACTGTAAGTTTGTGAAAGTGAGCAGAGCAAATCTCTTGTCCTCTGAAGCAGAAACAAGCACAGAGCTGTAGGTGATCCTCGCTTATTGTGTCTGCTGCTCTTTCATGAGGGCGTCATGTTACACCTCGACACATATCATCAGTTGCCTGCAGAAACCGAGGAGATTCACAGGGACTGCTGAGACACAGACCTCCTTTCTTCAGTTACAGGCCCCGCTCACTAAAGCTGATGCCACAACACCCTTTATGTGGCTTCCCAGAAATACACTAAACCGCCAGTGTTGTACACACTGACAGGCTGTTATTACAGGTGCACTGTATTGTGTGTCCATATTGAAAGTGATTCAAGTTTCAGACTGCCTGAGTGTGCACCAGAATGACCCATGAACAGACAGCGAAGTCTTATCTGTCAGCCTCTGCAATTGGTTTTAAGCACAACTTATTTTCATCAGTATTGGATCTTTTCCTTTAGGCCACTGCTGTGTCAGCAGCTTTTTCTCTTGCCTATATTCTTATTCTCTCTGTCTTTAAATCACCATTTATTTTTAAACTTGCACCATCAAAGCCTCACTTGAGCACCAATTGTTAATTGGTCACTTCAAGGACACCACTATCCACAAAGACCTTGAATTTATCGATTATCCGCTTACTCAGTGCAATTATCTAATGTCATACTGCATTAAGAATTCTGATGTGAATCTGTTTGAAATGACAGTGACCACATTTTACAATTATAGATTGGTTGTTGGCTTTGATAATGACCCCCCCATTTGGCACTGTATGTTCAGTACTGTGCGCTGATGTGCTGTCTGATCCCACCATCGGCTATACTCTCCACACACTCTTTCATATCTAACATTAAACTATGAAGGACTGGAGGAATGACACTGAAGGAGAATGTGTCCTTCAGTCAAAACGTTTCGGGGATGATCATGACTTTCTGTCACTGAAATAAGCCGTGTGAAAGGAAAGGAGAGTTGCTGAACACAGAAGCACTGCACAGCATTTTTTAATACTTTGCATGTAAACATCAATTTTTCCTCTTTGGATAGTTGTTTTGTGGAAAATATTTCATCACTAAGTACGCTTTCATTAGGTCTTTAAACAGAGGAGCATTTTGCATATCTATTTCTTTTGTTTTAGTATTCAAATTCATGTTAGGAGTTTTAGGGATATAAGGGTTGTTATTGCATAAAGTGTGCACAGACAAATTTGTGAAAATCCAGTAAATGGATTTGAATCCAGAATAAAATAGTAAAGTGAAATGTACTTAATATTATAAAATCTGAACTAACTATCTATTAAGTCATTAAATTATAAAAAAACAAATGGGTCATTATTTATCTGTATTTTATTTAAAATAAAATTTAAAAAATCAAAAGGTTGACATCTCATAGCAAGAAGATTATCAGTTTGAATCTTAGCCTGGGCCTTTCCTTGCAGAGTTGCTAGTGTTCTCGCTGTTCCTGTGCGCGTTAGTTCGGCTCCCTTTCACAGAATATAAATATGCATGTTAGGATGATTGGTGATTCTGAGTTGTATATTGGACTCTGTGTGATAGTGTGCAGAGTTACCTGTCTCTGTGAGGCTCAGTGATAGACTTGCAACCTTTCCAGGATTTATGTGGCTCTCATCTATTGAGAGCTGGGATGGGGAAGCTTCAGACACCTCGTAACCCTGAACGGGATGAACCTGGTCTTGAAAATAAATATATGAATGAAAAACATGTTTTAGGTAGAAAATGTTAACATTTTCAAGGAGAATAAAATTAAACCTAAATAGAGAAAATTGTGATTTTGTAAGTAAGTAAAAGTGTGAATGTAAAACAGGAAAGCAGCTCAGCTGAAGGTGAAGTGTTTGAATACTGAAAAAGAAAAAAATAGGTTTAAAAATTGATTCATAATTGTATTATAAGAAGCATACCTGATCTTTATAACATCAGAATAAAAACCTCTCAGAATTGATTGTTAGATGTTCAGGCCTTTCAGAGTTCACGTCTGAACTCACCATTTATTTTTAAACTTGCACAAGACTTGAAAACAAGTCTTGTGGACTTATTTAGATGAAGCTGTTTACTTTTTTATGTTTTAATACAAAGGAGGGACCTTTTCATGGAAGTTACACCTTCCATTGTTAAACACAGTGGTGGACTGATCATGGTTGGGTTTGGCTTGTCACTCAGAGAACAGTTTATCAGGAGAGATGATCAACTATTCAATTAAATAGAAGTTGATATTAGAAGCAAATTTCACACTGTATGGATAAATGACAGAGATGAAAAGATGAACGTCTACAGCTAGATAATAATAGCTTGTTAATTTATTTCCTATCAGGAATTAATCAAGTACTTTTTATTTAAACTGAATCAAGTCAAATCTATATAATCAAAATCCACAGTGCGGAACCTCACTAGACAGAAGCTGAAGGTTTTTCAGTGGCACTTTTCAGTCCTGTAATCAAAAACTAATTGACAATTTGTGGACAGACATTAAAAAGCAGTCTTGAAGGACTGGAGGAATGACACTGAAGGACAATTTAAAATATTACAGCATTTGAAAACTATTTGCTAGCTACATAAAACCTCCAGAAGCTTTAATATTTATGAAACAAATTTTTACAAAGCTCTAACAATACAAGATGTCCATACTTTTGCTTTAGAAACATTTTTTCCATTTATTCATTTTCTACAGCTACTTCATCGTTTTCAGGGTCACGAGAGGGGGCTGCCTTTTATCCCGGCTGTCACTGGATGAGAGGCCATGTTCAACTTGGATAGGGCACTAGTCCATCACATAATGTCATTTTCTCTTATTTTAAACCTTTAAAAGATGAAACTGCAAAAAGTAACATTGCTTGAAGTATTTAAGTAAAGTGCTGTCTTTAATTTTTGGAAATCAAGTCATTTTTTTCTGGCTTATGTTTACAGAATTTTTGATTAGGGGTTTTCAGAGTTAAATGATTTTTAGTATACATGATTTACAGAGGCCTATAAAACAAAACCTTAAATTTTCTTTTGATGAATCACATTATTAGTATTCAGCACTGTTGAAAAGGGCTTGGTAGTTCATACTAAGCCCTGTTTCACTACCTGGTTTAAAAAAAAAAAAAAAGAAAAAAAAGATCTGTGCCTCCTTTTCCCTGAGTTTAGTGAAACTCAGCTACTTTGCACTTTCTGTTTGTGGGAACAGAAGATACAGCAGTGGTCCAAAGTAACAGATGCTCACTTCCAAAATCAATGAAGTTCATGGTCTTTGATGAGATGAGAAAGTGAGATTCATGGTGGTGTGTCTGTTGATGGTGGCGGTGGGGGCTGCATTCCTTCTCTGGCAGTAACCCAGGAACAAAGGTAAAAGTGGGAGGGAAAGGTTGTGTGTCTGCTAGGAGGTGTGTGCGATGGTGGGAGTGAGCTTTGGGGGGCAGTGAATTACACTGCCAAAAGCATTTGGCCAAGTTTGTCTTTTACGGCCGTCCAGTTTTGTGTTCCTGATGTGATGCTTTTGCTTCCCTTTTGAGAAAAAAGCCCGCAGCTGTCATTTTTATTGGAGGAGTTTTATAGCAAGACTTAATGGCTTAAAGTGACAGCCCTAGCTCCCTTTTTTTTCTCCGTCTCTCTCAATCTCACCCATGAGGCCCTTAACTGTAGCAAATCAAAGAAAACTTGCGTGCTTCCAAATGCCCACCCTCCACTTTCCCACCCCTCACCCATATCAGCATCCAAACCAAACAATTTGAGACAAAAATTAATTCACACTCAATTATGAACACAGCAAGAGTGTGTAAACCAGTGTCTTTTTTTCCTTCTTTGTGGAATATCTGTTCTTATCATAAAGAGACATTAATTACACTTCATGACTTAAAACACGCTGCTTTGGCTTAGAATAAAATGGTGCATAATTTTTCCTGTCATACTCTCTCCTCTCTTGTTGGCAGCCCCCACTTGTTTATGTTCTAAACATAGTATGAATCAGAAAGTGCTTGAAGGCTCTCTGATGCACAAATCTTGAAATGACTAAAAGGCTCGTTAATTATTTGTGTAAGGAGCGGCTCCCTCACAGGAGGTCTTTATTGATAACGGCTGCACTGAACTTTACACCCCAAACCTTGACCTTTGCTCCCCCTATGCTCGATCATTTAAATGATTTGCCTTTGGCATTTATTCTGTTTAAGAGGTTTAAACACAGAATCTCACAGTTCCCTTTTTTCTAGCTGTTTCTGTCTAAGAGTACAGTTTAGCTTCTTATTTCTATCATTCAACTAACATTTCCCCCCGAAGATTTCACAATCTGTGAGCTGCAGTAATTGATGTGTCTGTGTTTAAGTAAACAGTAAAAAAATGGCCTTCATAGGTTTTAGGTTTTCAAGGTGACATCTTTGGATTGCCGTTTTCCCCAATTCTCTATTCCATGCACAAAAAATGTTCTCTTTCCAGTAATATAAAATGAAAAGCAGTAAATTACTGCATTTCATGGTCTGAAATGAGAGGAATATGTGTTAAATTTTGATTATTTGCATTGTCCTTTTTTATTGGAGTCATCTTAAGTACTATTGGTTTCAAGGTTTATTGCAGGTCCTCCGAGTGTCTGAATGGCTTTCTGTGGGCTTTATTCAGGGTGCGTACAGCCACTCTTTTGAAGTGGAAACATAGTCTCTGTGGGGATTTGGCTAGATCACACTCATAATTCGTATTGAGAGGAAGGTCGTTTTGCCCTACTATAGTCAGAGCCCTTCCCTGTGTGTGCATTACAGGGTAAGAGACGAAACGGCTGAGAAAGTCCATGCACGCTGAGAAAGAAAGATAGTAGAGGAGGGCACCTGGAGTTTGCATTTTCCACCAAGGCTGATGCCCTATTCTGTAGATTCCTATTCCGCACAAAAATGAGGAGTTTTTGGCCTGTGATCTGTCTGTTCAAATTTTGTGGATTTTTCTCAGCAGTTTGTATATTTTTATTGATATTGTTATTTTATATATATATGTATGTGTGTGTGTATATATATGTATATATGTGTACATATATTATATTATATTATATA
>JAOWBL010000004.1:12852583-12870914 GCA_028564865.1 Zenarchopterus dispar
ATATATATATATATATATATATATATATATATATATATATATATATATATATATATATATATATATATATAAAAAATCTTAGAATATGTTGAATCTCCGTGTCTCTTATCCTAACTTCTGATACACCCTATGAATGTTTCACTCAGGTCTCTCATTATTTTTTTTGTTCTTTCTTTTTGTTTTGGCTCTTGTCCTCACTTTACATGCTGCTTAGTGGCATTCAAAACCTGATTTGATAAGCATACCTTAAACAGGTAGAGATTTGTTTTCCCCAACATGTATATAAGATACGCTCTCAGACTCTAAATTTTGAGACCATTTGGAGGATGAAATATGAATGTTTCTTTTTGATTGAGAAACATGGTCAAGTTCACACCAAGAAAGTGAGCATTCATTGATGTGCCTATGATTTTTTGCTCTGACAGCATCAGGCACAGTGATCTTTTTGATGAATGCTTGAAATGGCAGATTCACTGTGGATCCTCGAACAGAACTTGCATAGCAGTGGTGGACTTATTTTTTGCCTCTTTACCTGAACTCAAAATGTGCATGATTTTTGTTAATTTCTTTTCTTTGGAAAGCTTCCAAACAGCTGTCGTGGTCTTTTCCTTTGCATGCATCTCATCTTTTTAGTACAACAGAAGCTAATCTTATAGAGCCAATGAAGCATTTATTTTTGTTTTCTCTTGTCACTCTGCAAAGAAAATAAAATGTAGATTCCATTTTTTTTGTAATTTGATGTTTGAAATCTTTAAAATTCTTACTCAATATAAAGAAAAGTATTGTACGTTTTTGAGCTTACCATGTTAATGCAAGTCAGGTTGGCCATATCTTTATGTAACAGAAAATTGTCTGCATTCATGTCATGACTTTCTAACCTTGACCACTTAACTTTTGTGCCACTTTTGCACTACAATCCACATTCATTTATTCACACATGCATTCAGATTTTATTGAGTCAAGGAAGTGCTTTTTGATTTATACACAATTATACAATCTGATGAGTGCATCTGATGCAGTGTGACTGTCATAGTCTTACCTTAGGACATTTGGACTACGAAGTCAGGAATCAACCCAATGACCTTCCAGTTAGCAGACAAGTGCCTGTATCTCCTGAGCCACGGCCATCAATAATTTTACTTTTTAAAGGAACTAAAAAGTATTAATATTCTTTATTGGGTTTAATGAGTAATGTAACATTCGTTCTGATGATGTCATGGCCAGTTACAGCCATTGACTGTTAAGTCTCCATCAACAGGTCCAGCTGGAGAACTGGGAAGGCTCATAAATGTTGGGTTTTTTTTGTTTGTTTGTTTGTTTGTTTGCAGCATTACAATATACAAACTTTTGTATTGTGTCACTTTTTTTTTTGCTTGTTTCCAGTTGATAATTTTGTTTGATAATTTTGAAGGTTTGTCCATATTAATTTTTGTCTTTGGAGTTTGTCTTTCTGGGATTGAGGATAGACAAATCTGCAGTCCAGTGGGACTATTTCCACATCCTGTTAAGTGCAGTTTCTCAAGACATCATGCATTAGGAAGTTTTCCATGACTTCTATGTCCGTCTTACAATGAAGCAGCTGGATTTACTTTCAAATTTCGTGAGGCTCTAAACCAGTCTGTGAGGGTAAAGTCTTTGACTGCAATTATGTTTAACAAAAGATCCATTACAGGAACTATGAAACACTGGATTAATGGTGAGATAGAGGATTTAGAGTGATATTAGCAAATGCAAAAGCATTGACACAGCTCAGATCAGATTCAGATACAGACTTATTATGTTTATGTCTAAGAAATAGGAGTTGTTTGGCTGGTATTATAGAAATTGGCTGGTTTTCAGATTTAATAGCGCTGACTGGTGAGTTGCAGATAAGTGTTTATCGGATTTTTTCCTTTTTTTTTTTTCCGGTCAAATGAATGCCTGATAAGCACGCAATGTTGCCAAATTGGTGGACTTGCCACTTTTCAGATCTCTTCAGCAATTTTTTTTCAACCATAAACAAATCTGACTTCCTCAGTATTCCCCGTGTCTTAAAGTAAATATTCAAGACACTTTTCTCTGGGTGATCATTGTACAGAGAACTGTAGCTGAAACTGTATCACAGATATTGGCTTATATAGAAGGTGATTTTGCCAGATGATGCTGTGGTGATTAGACTGAGATTTTAAGATTTTATCAGAACAGAGCAGCAGCCTTTTTCAAGCACCACAAAGGACTTTTGTTCACATTTAACTATTAGTTTAATTTAATTTGAAGAAATAGTTTCTTACTTTTAGGAAGCGTTGTCTTGCTGTAGCAGTTTCCCATCCCTTCTATCGGCAAACACCAACCAAAATAACTTAGGTTTCCTGTCCAAGTAGGACAGCTGTGTATCGTTTGTGATGATAAGCAGGGATTCCGTTACCTGTTGCTAAGTTAGATTTCCATCACATAGTCTATTGAGTGGCTGTAATTTTAATCAATGCTCAGTCTGATGAGAATAGAAAAGTAATAAAAAATCTTTGTTGGTACAAGCAGTTTTTACAAACAGTGGCTCAAGTGCGACCTACAAATTTCCTAGACATTTCTTTTATGTTTAAAAGGTGAAACCTGTGTGATGTTCAGCATCATCTGCTGCATAGTCAGGGGTTTCTTCTCTAAATTGTAGCATATCCGCCACACCTTCTGTAAGGACACCGGTCTGTGCAACAAGTGACGTCAACCTCACTACATCAAAACAGGGACATACATGTACATGTTTTGAGAAAGCTATGTGTACAACTAATCCCAGTGCCTCAATAGCATATTGCTGATGTATGTGGCAGATGTAGTCTGTCACCTGATTCCCCACCTGAGTTCACATGTCCAATGCTAATTCTCACAATTCCTCCACCATATGTATTCCTCTGTGCTGACGGTGGTGGAGTTGAACTACAGTGAGTTCAAGATGCGGCTGGTAGATTAAAAACTGACCTTAATGAACCCACCAGGAGGAAGACAAAGGACCTGGTGTTGCACTCAGTCCCAGACAAGAAGCAGAAAATTAACTGTTCTACTCTGAGA
The DNA here is from genome assembly GCA_028564865.1 of Zenarchopterus dispar. Taxonomy (NCBI): domain Eukaryota; kingdom Metazoa; phylum Chordata; class Actinopteri; order Beloniformes; family Zenarchopteridae; genus Zenarchopterus; species Zenarchopterus dispar. Next base: position 12,855,626 of record JAOWBL010000004.1, read on the forward strand.
GAACCAGGAGGACACTTGCAGAAGTCATCTGAGGACATATACCACAAAGGCTGTTTTACAAACCACACGGCAAATTTTGGCAACCAATTAGCAAATTTACTAAGAAATAGCCATTGTATAATAGAGTTTTAAATAAACAAGGAAGCAGACATCTAGCATTACAGCAGTGGATGGAAGAAGGAAAAAAGAAACAGACATTTAAAAAAGATAATGCAGAATACATGGAGAGTATTAGCGGATCTCTGTATGTTTGTCATCTAATATTTTGAGGTACTTCATGGAATTGTTTTTCTCGTTTACCTATATATTTCAAGAATAAGAAATAAAGACACAGCTATGAAATGCATACAAATTTGGACTTGATTGCAGGAATCTGTTTGTTAATACAGTACGTATAAGTACAAGTATTTATAACTTTCAAGAAATGACTGAATTAATTACTGGGTTTTCTTTTGTTCACATTTTTTGTCCATTATATTATTTTACACACATGAGACTGCGTCAATCCTGTGTACTAAATTGCAGTGTGCCGTGGATAAGGTTTTTTTTTTTTTTTCCTTCCTGTTTCTGACAGTTGAGTTTTCCACAATAGTGTGGATGAAAGTTTCAAATTTTGAAAGAAAATATATTAATGTGTACATAGTTTATATCCCTGAAATAGACACTATACATATGTCACTATTTATTTTGATCATAATGTTAAAGTGTGTGGGTAATTGACTGTGGGAGAGTGTGTCATCATTTGAGCTCGTCAGTGTCCACCATTCACTGAACAGTATGAATGATTGCTGAAATATGATTGGTTGAAGTACAATGAAAAGATGAGTACAATGACTTGTAATTTCTGCTCTCGGTGTGGTGCCTAACATGCAGAAAAAACCAAGTTTGCTGAAGGAATTGGTTGCTCACAGTTCAAACACAATACTCTAGTCAAACATAACAGCCTGAAACATTCGAACATTTGAGCCTGAAACACTGGCCTCATTGAACTATTAAAAAAGGAAAGCCCTAAAAAGGAATAGTGGTGTTATCTGTCACCAAAATATTGGTCAGCATTGTAGTTAAAATGTAACTTAATTATATGTTGATTTAATGTGTGTCCCTAAAATTTTGTGGTTCTGCCCCTGAAAAATTTGCATTTAGGGCTTAAGAGTAAAAAAAAAAAAAAATCTGGAGCTCTGAAACCAAAAGCTGTTCATCAAGTAGTCTGTTAGGACATGTCCACATTTGTTTCATAATTAGGTCAATAGCCTGGTTGGGCTACTCTAGGCTACCACTGAAAGTATGTTGATGATGATTTTAATTTTAATTTAGAGCACAAAACCAGGAACCGATTTCCAGACAGTGGCCTTTATGCACAATTTGTGTGTCCAGCTGCCACTGTGGTACTTCAGTTAAAGCAAAAATAAGCAGAATTTTACTTTGAAAAGTTGTTTTAGTACTTGTAAGCTATAAATAAAACTATTTAAAAGTTTAATAGTTACAATAATGAACTTGCACTGTGCATAATTATTACCACTCACTTTTGTTTCAAATGATGTGAAAAACATACCTGTCTATGTCACTACCATTCACATATTATGGATCTGTATAAATGTGGGACTGTATTCACCTGATCAGTTACATTTTTCAAGTCCAGTCATCTTCAAAGAATGAAACATTCTTCCTGAAAAAGAACTAAACAAATTAATCATTAGACAAGTGTTGTAAAACACTGGGGGCAGCAACATAATTGTTTTGCAGTAAAAGTTAAGAATTAGACTGAAAACAGAGTATTTCCCCACATACTTCCAATAAATTAGTGAGCAGATTAATAAATTACCTTTCCCATGCACTTTTTACAGCAAAAAAAAAAAGAATGCATCTAACATAGATGCAATGTAATTTTACTTTTTATAATCTCCTCACATCCATGTATGTTTAAATAATAGAGAAGCATGAATGATTTTGAAACTACTTTATTTCTAGGATGTGTATAAAAAAAGATAGCAATATGGCGTTTTTTCAAACCTGTAAAAAAATAAAAGGGACAGCCTGAGTTTCTTTTTAAGTAAGATTTTATTTATTTATGCCTCTATTCTTAAGATTACCTATCAACAGCCCTGTAATCTGTGGCAGAGTACTAAATTAAATGTTACTTCAGTAAAGTCGATGCTTTGTGATGAACACAAAATCAGATGTTCATTTCACACCAAAATTATAGAAATTAATTTTGTATGCTTTTAGTTATAGTTTATGGAAAGATGACTCAAAATGAGAGATTCAGGACTTTTCAAAGCTTTCAAATCTGAATTGGCACAGGCTTTACATGTCTGTAAAAACAAGTTGTAGCTTTCAAAGTGTTATAACAAATGCACATGCGTGAGTAAGACAAGAGAAAAGATCATATGTGAGATACCACACTTCCTCTGTGGGTTTTTACTCAGCCTGAAGTAGTAGGGAAGCGATTAACGGTTTGTTGACGCCTCTAGGTTTAGCATGTTCATATATCCGCCCAGACTGCGGCCCTTTGGCCTCAGCGTACACACACCTGGATGTAAGTGCACACACAAACATATGTCAAAACAGACCATTTCTGCAGAAGTCCGCAGGGCTTTGTCACCTATGGTTAAACATTTTGCTGTGACCGTCTGGTTTCAGGAATGTTCTCAGTGGCAGGAAGGTGATGGATTTAAGAATAGAGGGGGGAAGGGCTGTCTATCTTGAAAATCAACTAAATGGCTAAACTCCTCCACACAGTTTTGTCACCTGTACAAATTATAACATCCCAAAGTACAGTGTAAAACCTGATACAAATATTAAATTTTTACTTGTGTCATTTGATGGATGATTCCCTCTACAACTCTGCCCAAGGCTTTCAATTGATATGTTGTAATCTGTTTTACCTTTCTGTGGTTATATACAGATAATTGACTTTACTGGCAAGTCTGGCAGTAGAATTGTACAACCGATAATAAAAAAAACAAGACCACATAATATTAGCTGTATTAAATTGTTACAGTACAGACTATTCTTCACCAAAGGGGGAAAAAAACAACTAATTTCGGCAAGGAAAAGAAATTCAAAGTCATATGAAAAGGGTTGTTTAAAGGGCCTTTTGGACACAGTTTTTGGCACTCATACATTCTTAAATTAGAATATTTTTTCTATACTTTAAGAGAAGAAAGTGGAACAACCAGGTTTACTAGACAGACAGAGACAAGCAGGCAGGCGTGCAGGTGCTGGTCAGGTCTTTGTCATGGGTGTTGTACATACCAAAGTGCTGACAGCGCATACAAACGGCTCCAACAAGTTCAAGTGCCCCATCTTGGATACATACATTGGTTTGCTGAGGACGTTAGCCAAGAGAAAGCTGCCAGTTAAACAGGACAGTTGCCTCTAATGGTATTCAGTTTTTAAAATATAAATAAATAATTTGAGAAACTTGAACCTGGGAGTTTTTGCTCTATATTCTTGATGATGAGATAAGTCATTGAAACATGTTGCATTTGATGCTCAGAAACGTATAACTTACTAAGTCACAAAAATAGTAAACTCTTGAAATGCCCTTACTTATCCTGCTACTGCACAAATAAACTTGTGGCCAACCCACCTTTGCACCTGAGCCAAAATGACTTTGTGTCATTTTACATCGTGTCCCTGACAAACAGATTTCATGAACTGATATACTGTATGTGGAGCGGTGTATAGTGAAGCAGCTGAGAAATGCTGTGGTGTCTGGGAGAGTGAAGGGCAGAGGTTGTGGCTGGGTCACCCTCTGTGGGAGAGGAGCAGGCTCATCAGACATGACGTGTTTGTCTAGAGGTGAGGAGAAAGCGGAAGAGGTGGAAAGGATGCAGAAAACAAACCGGTTCAGTGTGGACTCTTGAAAAGGAAGCGTGTCGAATTTTGTTTTTATTTAGATCTTGTTTCACCCAGTGCATGGTATGGCATCCCTCCCTCCCCCCTTCTCATTAGTACAGCCATTGTTGCTAACAGAGTTAATTGTTAATTGATCCAAAGAGCGATAAAACAAGGCAGCTAATCTTCCTTTCTCTGTCACACACTTATATATATGAGGGCAGTAGAGAGTTAGAGTGGGTTTATTACAGTATCTTAGTCAATGCTAAGGTGCCCTGGGGACTATTAAAGCCTTCACTTAAAAGGTACCATCAGGGAACAGTGATGTGGGCTGCTTGAAGGAGGAAGGGGGAGAATGTTTCTAGAAACAAAAAGAGAAGAAAGAGAAGTCCTTGGAACAGCGAGCAGGAGGAGGGAATAAACAGAGTGAGCACATCTGGACTGCCTTAGCAGAATATTTGTGCAACATCTGGAAAAATTCCTTGGAATTTAAGGGTCCCCTCCTTTCATTTCAGTTGTTTTTTTCCCTCCTTTTCATTTCTTCACGATCCTGTATTCTCCGTCTTCAAAGTCACTTACCTTACCGTAAATACACCCAGAGTAATATATGTTGTACCTTTGCAGACTTTATAGCAGGCCAAATTAGGCCCATATGACCAACTCCCTTGTGCAGGTTGGGATAATTAAGTGCCACAGGAGCAAGAGGGCACCCAGCTGTGGATCCAGACGTAGGATATACATGAGCCAAATACAACTCTCCATAAAAGCTGGAGAAAAAAAAGAAATTCCTGCACTTTCTTCTCACAGTACATTGAACTTACACCATGAAGAATAGCATCTTTGTGTCTTAATCAATTAAAAGTAGTTTTGTTTATATGTGAACACAATTAAAACGTGCTTAAAAAAACAGACATGCATTATGAAATAAATTAACCTTCCTCATTTTGTAGTTTCTCACTCAGAGCCCACATTGTAACTTTACAGTAGACAGGATATGTATGGTGAGGCTTTTTTGCATCCTGTGCCAGATCACAGGAGTGTTTCTATCTGATTACTGGTGAAGGAAGCCCTACTTTCATTAGTAATTAAGGTTCAGCGGGGCTCCAACGCCTTCTGTCTTACCTGGGTGAGGCTTATCTGAGAGTGGAGAAGAGAGCAGAGGAGCACAGAGGTGTACATGTTAATGTGGCGACTGGGATGATCAAAAGAGATGCATCACAATCTCCTTCAGACAGCTCACTGATGCCAAGGCCCCCGGAGAGCTACAGTATGCACCAGCAGGAGCAGGACAGCGATCAGAGGGAGAAGAAAAGAAGGCTGAGCTGACAGTGACGGACAAAGGAAGGGGGAAAGAAAGAAATCTTTGAAGACAAGAAGATCAACGAAAGTGAATAAGAGTAACAGAGGGAGATGGAGAGAGAGAACACGACTCATTTGTCAATGAAAAATGCTAAATATACTTGATTTTAGTAGTGACAAATCATTTAGCCTGACCTAATGCAGATTGTGTTTTCTTCATTATCTTGGTTGCATTAGGCAGCAAACATGCCATCAGTCATCTCTGTTTCTATGAGGACACAGAGATGATCTTTTTTCCCCCCATACTGCTCTACAGTTGGCCTACATCTTTCTGCTTGGATGACCTGACAAGTTGAACTCCTTTCTAGGACTGCTGATGTTGATGATACAGTTGACTGCATGTGTTTGTCTGTGATATTAGATTATGTAAACCCAGAGCCTCCTTGTTAAGAGGATTGATGGTATTTTTCCAGGTATGCTGAGCTTATATGTAAGGGCATGTTATCAAATAAAGGGAACTTGGTTTACACAGATGAATGCAATAGTGCTTCATCTCTAGCACATTTGAACCACAGAATAGATGAATACTGGAGCTGTAAGATGATGTGATCTAATGGTTTGCATGCAAGCTTATGCCTTAAAATCTGTTAAATCTGTGAGGGTCATGTAACACACACAACCTCTACATTAACATACACTGGCAAATGCTTTCCCTCATTTCTTTAGGTTATTAGGTTCCTGTGTACTCAGACATCTCTGTGCGCCTCTACACAGTGACTTTGCTCTGGGTCATTTACATGGTCTTCCTTTGATCCAAATTAACTTTGTTGTATTGGACCTCTACATTTTAATAGGGTGCACCTTTGCTCAGCTCTAAGCTCTCTGACCGTCTGTCTTTTTTGTTCAATAATTGCTACTTGAGATAAGAATTTTTTTTGTATTTACCCCAGAGGGCTTTTTTTTTTATTATTATTATTTTTGGAGCAGACCAAATGCTTCACTGGTTCATCAAATCTCTGGGTACATATTGCCGTGATGTCATCCCTGGCATTTCAGTAGCCCTTGAAAGGTGCCTCACCCTCTGACCTGAAACTCTACAATGTCAAAATAAATCTAATATTTATTGCTAAAGCCATTGTATCTTATCCACCTAAGTGTCATATTACAAGTTCAAATAAATATAAGCAAAGGTAAGCCACAGACTTTTACATTTTTTAAACCATCAATACCTCCAATAAGCTGCAAGTGAAATGATAATTGTGAAAAGAAAATGGTCAGGAACCCTTCAAGGCAGCGACTGCCTACACAGTGTGGGGTATCCTAGTGGGAACGTGAGTACTGTTGTAGTTAAAAAAAAAAATCAGGTAAAGTCATATTACGTCATTATGTTACACCCATTAAAAAACAGGTTATTATTCTTCTTTAGCTTTAGCCTTGGTGAGATTAACATTTGGCACTTCGGTGTTCACTTCCTGCCAGCTGGGACAGTTAGTGCTAAATCTGTGAAAATGGGTAAAAATTGAAATTTGAATTCTTGTTTTCAAGCATCCAGTTTTGCACATTAGTATATTGTACATTGTATAAGTGTACCATATAAGAAAAGACCAACTACTTATGAGATTTTACTGATTTAAAGGTAAGCTTGGTTTAACAGATCCATAGTGCAGTAATAGTTGTATATATCTGGTCTTCCTCATATTTCGGTTAGGGTTAGGGTTAGGGTTTTCTAGTTACAGCTGCTGGAATGTATCTTCCCATTGCTTGTGTACATCTTTTGTTCAGGTTTTCTGTAGTAATTGATGTTCTGAGGCTATAGTCAAGGGACCATGACAGAGAAGGTTTTTGCGACCAATCCTTTACTTCATGATGTTTAATTTTACATTGAATGGTTCATGTTCAGATTTTCATGTGTTACACACTTGCACGGATTTGTGCAAGTGTATAAGTGCACAGATATCCTTCCATTAAAGAAAGAAGAAGCCACAATGGTTACTGAAGTACCCTGAATCTGACAAAAGTAATAATAAACAATGATTAATTGAAAATTGATTAATATAAATCAGGCATTGCTTTTGATTTGTGGTTTCACAGAATGATAAACAAACAAACTAACTAATGAAACTGGTCTAGACAAAAATGATGGAACCCTCAACTGAATATTTTTTTTCACAACCTTTGGAGTCGGTCACGATCACATTGTGGCCCACTTTTCATGCGCTAACTCCTCAAACTGTGTCAGGTTTTAAATGGTCCCTTCTCCAGACTGCATGTTTCAGCTCGTTCCACGGATGTTCAGAAGGTTTGAGATCAAGGATCATAGAAGGTCACTTCAGACTAGTTCAGTGTGTTGTTCGTAGTTATTTATGGGTCCTTCTAGCTTTATGTTTTGGGTATTAATAAAGGAGCCATGTCCTGCAGCTGAGACCAAACTTTCAGACATTTAGCTCCAGAATGCCTTGATAGTTGTAAGATTTTTTTTTACCCCCTGCAAAGTCAAAACACCCTGTACCAGATGCAGCAAAGTAGTCCCAGAACATAACTGACTCCTGTGCATGCTTTACACTGAATACAGTGCTGTTCGTGTTTTGAATGCTTTAATTTTGCATCTGTGAAGACAGAGCTAATGTGACTTATCAAAAAGCTCCAGTTTTGTCTCATCAGGCCAAAGTGACTTTGCTTTCAATAGCAGAGTCCTCTTTGGTTGTGATGGATGTGGTGATGTACCTTGGCCTTGGAGTTCACCTTGAATTTCTTTGAAAGTTGTTTCTAGGCTCTTTGGTTACAGGATTCACTTTAGTTTGCCATGTCACTGTGGTCAAATTATTTTGTCTTTTCTAAGGAGTACTACTCAGTATGTCAAGGCCAGTTTCATAAGTGTTTTTTTTTTTCTTTAGAGATGATTTTGTTGAGCCACATTTCAAAAGCAGTGTCTTTTTTTTATCAGTCAAATTCAGGGAATTATTATTGTTATTTTTTTTATTACTTTTGTCATTTTCAATATATTTCAGTCATTGGTGGTATATCTTTCATTAATGGAAGTCTTCCAACACATTTATTTATATCTATGTTTGTACTGTTTTAACCGCAACATTTTGATTATTAATACCTTCCATTTAACCTGATATATCAGGTAGTTTTTTTTTTATACAGACCTAGGTACATCTGTAACCCAGTAAGAAAAGTTTCAATACTCCATATCCCAAGTGTAGCGCTGAATCATCAGTGGCATTGACATCATTTTGATTTACTGGAGTTCTGTAAAGAATCTCCTGTTTGAGTTTGGTTATTGAAATTATGAGTGTAGGGACAGATTTTGTTAACTGAACAATTTTATCTCGTATTTGCTCACATTGATGTGTATATACAATTCCTCTGTTGTTGTTCCACTCTCTGCTGACCACAGATGTGAATGAATCTTTGGTATTCACTATCCTGGACTTGGGGAGATTGAATGATTGAGCTTATGAGCAGCTCAGCTTGCAGTCTTGTGCTTGATTGGCAGATATAGCTTTTCTCTCTGAATGCAGCAGGATAGCTGGTGCAGCAGAAAGGCTGGCGGAGCACCAGTGGCATTTTACTTCCCACGACATGCCAACTTGCATTATAGTGCTTGCATATCTCACTCAAACTTTTGATAATCCACCCAGACAAGCTTTAAGCCACAAGTACATCATTCAGCATCAGTATCAAATGGCTTCCATGCAAGTTTCCTTTGTTTGTTGACAGTTACATCTTTTTTCAAACAGATTCTTAATATACACCACTTTTCTTTTATCAGTAGAGCTGTGTGGGGAAACAGAACAGCTCCAGACTTTTGATTGTATTTACATTTCTGCTTTTGTCATGTATGTTGCCTTCTTCTGACAAATGGTATGATGACATCAGCATGAGCAAATACCTTCGTGCACCCTGAGGTCCAGACATTGCGGCACGCTTCTGCTGTCACTTTATAACGTTGTCACTTTGGGATAAAATATGTGACACCCCCCCAACATTTCACTGTCCTCCGCGTTTAGCCAGGATAATGGGCAGTATATGTTACAGCCATTAGCCTGTCACAATGGAGCTGTCTAATGCTGCAACCATGTCCCGTCCTGTTATGATCATTTTCATTCTATCTCAGCTCTGGCTGTGCTTCCTGTCTCAGAGGGAAGAGCTTGCTCAAGTCTTTAATGCTCTGTTTTTGTTCACGCTGAAAGGCCTTGCCTTTACCCAGCTCATAGTGTAGCATCACGCTTGCACTGTCAAGCCTCAGACCCCATGGAAGAGAAATAATTCATAAAATGAGATCCACATTTGTTGTGTAAATGACCACATGCTGTAGGATATTTAATCCTGCCAGCAGTCGATCCTAGTCACGTGACTTGACCTAGTTTGTTGCTTCCCTCGGCCTGGCTCTCCTCTTTCTTTTTCTGCCCATTATTTCACAGAAACTTTATTTCACAGAAATTACACATTATATTATTACCAGTTTCTTCATCCGTCTTTCTCATCCTCTCACTCAAATCTTTGCACTTGAGTGAGAGAGGTTGAATGTTTGGGTATCTTCAAGAATTTTTATTTTCCTCCTGATGTTTAATGTCTTTAACTATGTGGCCAGATGATACTAAAAAAGTCATTGCCTTAATTGTTTGTGTAGCAGCAGAATGAGGATTATGACTAAAGTTTTACATCATCATCTTTCATAGATGCAACATTTTAACCACAAAACGGTTGCAGTGAATCATTTTGTTTTCAGAAATGTCAACTGATGAATTAGTAAAGTCAGGTGTGGTTTTCTAAATATGGGTATGTTCAAGTTCACTTCCTGAAATTTGAGTGAAAATGTTTATTATGATCTAGAAAAGAAAATATCAGTTGATCCAAATTTAAGAAAGGAAAAACCCCCAATAATAACTGAAATAACTTGAAACTGAAAAAAGCAATAACAATAAAAATATAACTGAGCATCCTCCATGTTTCACATTAGATGCAGTATTTTTTTTTTTCCTTTGGATGCTTAATTTTTGCATTTGTGAACATGGAACTGATGTGACTTGCTGAAAAGCTCCAGTTTTTTTTAATTATCTGTCCAAAGGACATTCTCCCAGAAGCTTTGTGACTTGGATATATGCACTTTGACAAATTCCAGTCTTACCTTCTGATTGATTTGTTTTGAACGTTGAAATCCTCCTTAGTCATCCATTTTGGCTCAAACAGAGCCATTTGGTGTGATCAGACATTGATGTACAATGTTTTTCTTGTCGCCATGTTCAGGGAGGTTTGGTACAGTACAGTTGACTAAATCTCTGAATGAAATTTTTTCAACTGTACTCATAGGAACATCAGGCTGCTGCTTGGAGGTGGCCCTAGAGCTTTTAACAGACTTTTCGAGAGTTTTCTTTCTGATCCCCTTGGAAAACTCTCACTTTTACCTTCTTTGGTCCATGTTCAGCATGGGTCACACCATAATACAATACAGCAGAGTGACAACTTTTCACCCTTTAAATAGGTAGACTGACCAACTGAAAGATTAAAGCCACCTGTGATGTTAATAAAACAGTTGAGTTTGACATGTTGTACAGATTGGTTGACTGGTGATGGAAATCAGTGGTTCAGATTGAATCAGCCAAGAAATGCACAATTGTTGTATTTCTTGGTTTAAGCTTTCCTAAAAAAAAAAAAGAAGAAGAAGAAAAAAGAAAAGAAAACAAAATTTCATGTTTTCAAGGGCTCTTTTAAGCATAATCTTTGGTCTGAATAGAGTTAGTTGTGCTGTTTCTGACTCAAAGCTTTGTGATTAACGTTATTAAACTGAAAACACTTTTATATATTTATATTTGTCTTTAGTTTCTGGAGTCAGCAATCTTCAGGATTACCACTTTTTGTGACAGGGGTAAAGAGCCAGGGAAATACTGATGTCACACACTTGCTTCTAAGAGGGGAAAAAAGACTTTCTCATCTCTGTGTTTTTTATTTGTCCTTTGCAAAATGAATAACTCTGATGTGAAGACAGGCTGAATTTCCTATTAGATGATTAAGAAGGTGCTTATCTAGAGGTTCCTGTTGAAGTCAGTTTGGCACACCCAGCACTGGAACGCTCTGGTTGCCTCCTGGAATGGATGGCATGCATCCATTCCTGAAGAGCATTGAAGCTGTTGAATCTTACTGTAACTTATTAACAAGCCTCAGCTGTTTCACCATCTCAGTGAAACATTTCCTTACACTCTACATGCCACATATATACAAATATTTTCAGTTTTGCCTCTCAAATCATTTGCAGGCTGTGATGTTACTGAAGATATACACTGAAAAAGCTCTGGTGTTGAAGCTTTCATTGTCGGAGCACTGAAAATCTTTTTTTTTTTTTTTTTTTCTTGTCCAAATAAACGAAAGGGAACTTTATTCAAGACGTTTTATTAACCTTTTTGTAGCTGAACAACTGCTTTATCATGATTTTTTTTTCTCTGAATCACATTCTAGTGGGGAATAAAATTATAGAAGAATGATATTTTCTTTTTTAATCACCCATGTAAAGTTTTAAAGATAAAACTCTTAAAATTGCACAATAGTTTGCTATAAAATCCTGCTGCAGAATGGGTCCATTTAAGAGTAATTATTTTACTCCTGACTTTAAACTCTAAGCTGAGCTTGGTTTCTGGAAGTATCTCGTAATTTTTATGTAACATTCTTAAATAGCCAAGAAATGAGTTGAGTTCCTTGCATAGAGCTTTTCTAGAACATCCCAAGGGGATATATTAAATCTGTATTTCTAGTTTTCTTTTCATCAGACAATCATCGCCCCACACCACCGTTGAAAGTGTGAGGGTGGTTTGCGCGTGGCTGGTCTGGGAGCACGAGTGTGACAGGGCTCCTAGACCGGCCAATTGATAAATGACATGTCAGCAGCATGTCGGATGACTTTTTGAAGAAGGCTGGCGTTCACAACTGACACTGGTGCAGCTATGAAACATATCTTCCTAAAACTTGAGTGTATTGAATTTAAAATGCATACAAATTCAAGGGAATCTTTTAACACAATATGCTGAGACAAAGACTGACATTTTAGATTTAAAGCTCCTGAAAAGATAGTATTCAGAGGTAGCTTTTCTTTTCTGATGAAAAGAAAAGCTTTAATATACTATTATAGAAGACATACTGAACCTAATCAACATATTAGATCTTTGCTTTTCCAAGAATGCATCAGATGTTTCTTAAAACAAAATCTTTATGAATAGAAACCAGTATAAAACTGGCACCACAAACATCCAGCCCTTCAAGTCAAAGTCCTGCATGTCTGTGTATGTGATTTCTGGAAGGAGTGTCCAACATTTTTGTTACCAGATCTTTGTAATAAGGCATCTTACTTGTTTCTTCAAGACTTTTGCTGAGAAAGAACAGACAGAAAGCAGAGTTTTCATTTTTACCCAGTCATTTTTTAAGTACTTTAAAACCCTGATTCTGAAAGTCTAGGTATTTTATATATTTTATTAGCCATGTGATAATATATATCTTTTTTATTTAAGAAAAGGTAAAAAAAAGAGAGAAAACAACCAACGTTTCATGTCATTGCATGCTTAGAGCTTATTTCCCAGTTTTATCTGGAAGTACAACTATCTTGTCAGAGAAATAGGACCTAAAAGGTTTTCTCAGGTTGACAGCCCTGTCGTCTCCATTTTTTATGTTGGCCCAAAAATCTGCTTTCCAGACCTCTGTTTTTTCTCTGTAAGCACGTCTAAGTTCAGTTTGAATTTTTGTGAAATAGTGATCGTGAATCGGAGCTTTGCACACAACCACTTTCACAACCAATTTACTGTACATATGAAATCCTGCATAGCATTATAACAATATTTCTCCCTTCTCCTCTCTAATGGAGCTTTACAGTCAGCATGCTGGAATCAACATTACTGGTTTTAAAATCCCCCATTCATATTTAATGTCTCTGACTTAAAAAGGCATTTTAGCCAAAGAGTGCAGTTAATCCTCATTTTACAAAGCATGCAGTAAATGTCCTGTCTCATTCAGCTAAATAATGAATTTTACTGTTGTTTTTTTTTTCATTGTGGTTTGTGGTGCACACCCATGCAGTGCAGATGCAGCTCCAGATGTTTTTCTGTCAGACTTTGCATTCTGTCCCACTTTATATAAATAACATAACATCAAACATACTAATTCTTATTCTGTCTGTGGTGAGCTTTTTATGTAAGCAAAAAGGAATAAGCTGCTACATTTCATCTATGGAATGGCTTATAATTAAGAACATGTTTTTCACAAGAGGAAGGCACAATATTTGAGCCAATTTATATTGTCATAAAAATATTGTTGACTTTTCTTTGTATGCTTTAAGCAGTTAATGAAGAAACAATGCTTAATGTTCACTGGTGACAGTTGGTGACATAAAGTGCCTTGAGGGAGATGGCTGAGCATAAGTGCTGACTCTGGGTAGTGATTCACAGAAAAGAAGATGAGTCCACCCTGCAGAAAAGGCTGCAGAGATGCACGTGCAAACACCTAGGCAGCTGCTTCTTTTTCCACTAAGTGGAGAGATATTTATCTGATGTAAAAGGTTGTAACTAACCCTCAGATGTAACTAACCATTGTGCATGCACATTTTGCAGTGTTTGAATTGAAACTGCATTTTTCAGTTTTAAACCTAATATTACACCTCAGCTCCATCTCAGAAGTAAAAAAAAAACTTGTTCTATAAAATGAAGAAAGTCAAAACATTTAATTAGAATGACAGAGTTTTCATGGAACAGCAAATAATTTGTTTTGCAGTGAACAATGCAGGTTTAATGAAGGTTTTGGCTTCACAATGCTTCAGCCTTGAATGGTGAATCTGGGTTAGAGTTATTGGACTTGTTGTTCATCACAGAAAAATCGAGGACATGGGTGGCAGCACAGATCCTTCCTTTTGTTTTGTTCTTGTGTGTTTTGTACTTTTCATGTTTACGTTCTCTGTGTGGGGATGGGAGATGTACTTTAGTGAGGTGGGAGGAGAAGGTTAATGGGAGACTTTGTTGAGATGGAAGCGTGGGTGTGTGGAGTCAATTTAGCAGGCTCACAGGAAGTGTGCTCCGGGATTCAGGCAGGCAGTGAGTAGGACACAGGTCGCTGTGCTGTTCCACACCTTGCTTTCTGCTTTGCAGCATCTCTGTTCTGCTGGTGATGCATCAGATCTCCCACAGCATATCTGTCTCTATAGTGCAAGGCCAAGCTCTGTTGTAGTATATGTTGCCAGAGGTAATTTTCTTTGATCACTCCAAAATGTCAACTATGATCAAGAAAAACTGTGGCCATGAAGTAAGGTCTGCATCCAATTTCAGCCATTCATCAAAGCTGAAAAAATAATGGTTTTGACTTTACATTGACACAGTTAAGACTAGGATGAACCCCACAAAATACTGCATAAAAAAATCTACCCACGATCCATTAGAGGACACCCATAAAGAAAGTTTTATCTCTCCTTTTCTGATGGTAATATTTCACAGCTTAGAAAGGGCCAGTGTGTGCTTTGCCAAGGGCTGTTGGTGTGGGCAGATAGTCTGTCATGTGAACAGCTACTGGAAAGATCAGAAAAGGGATAGTAGATTTTTAAATGTTTCCCTGTGTCCATTCCTGGTGAAAGGAGGCTTTTATACCCTCATAGTTTTTTCAGACTCCAGTCACACAAATTTGATTAGACTCATTTGCTCAAGGAGCTGCTGAGACTGTTGGACTGCAGTGATGCCCTTGTTCCCCCATTTGCCCTGGAGAAAGGATCTGATGTGTACAAGTAGTCTTTGAACCAGCCCCTTTCTTTTCTTCTTCTCATTTACAGCCTCCTTTTAGTTTTTCTTCCTCCTCAGTGCCTGCCCGTGGCTGCTCACCAGTAGCCAGCCTTTGGCTTAATCATAACAAAGTATCATCATAACTGCACAACATTGTTGCATTTAATTTTTTATGGTATCCAGAGACAAGGCAATTCATCAAATTCAAAGTTGAACCTGAGAAACTTGGCGTTATTCCGGCACTGCCTTTCAGCTTTAACTGGTCCCAGAATGCTTTTACTAACTCTACTTATACTTTGAGACTGCTATGTGTGCTGTGTGTCTTGAGAAAAGCAAGACTATGGTTTTGGCATTAAGTGTGTGGGGGGAATATATATATATATGTATGTGTGTGTGTGTGT
>JAOWBL010000004.1:12876086-12892830 GCA_028564865.1 Zenarchopterus dispar
TATATGTGTATATATATATATATATATATATATATGTGTGTGTGTGTGTGTGTGTGTGTGTGTGTGTGTGTGTATGTACATGACCCAATCCAACCACTTGTGCAGGTGGTGTGGTTGGGTATAAATACCCAGAACTTCAACTGAATCAAAAACCTAGTGGGCGAAGCTTTGTCACACAACTGTTGTGCCACAAGTATACTTTCAACTTTTTTTGTCAGGATATGACCTCATTTTACAGGGCTCGATTTTTTTTTTCTCATGCTTTTGTGTTTAACAAAAAATCTCATCTAACAAGATGTAGCTGTTCTTTAAGACTTCATTAGAATGCAGTATGTCCCATTATTATATTTGATGCAATTTAAGAACCAAAAAAAAAAAAAAACCCAACCAACAAACAAATCCACTCATGCATTATCAGTAAGAAACACCCCATACTGAATTAAAATCTAGTCTTGAGTTCATTAAGTTTTTTTCCACTAGTGGCTGTGGCAGTATGCTTTTACAGTATTTTTATCAGTAAGATATGATTTCTGTCTTTTCTTAATAAGCTTGGCCATCAAGACAACTGTGAAATTTGTTATTCTGAGTGTGTAAAAGTGCAGACTTAGTTTCAGATGAAGTAGAAAGCACCCCCCTTTTTTTAAAGGCTTACAGGCATCACAGAAAGGTATTCTTTATCATTTCAAAGGAGCCTTGCTTTATGTCTAAAAAAAAATAATAATAATAAAATAAGAACGCCCTCCCCACCCCCCAGTTGCTTAGTAAGTCATTCTGTAAAGCTGTCCAGTTAACTTTTTATTACCAGCCCAGACCTCAACAACAGCTGGTTGTGTAATTCATAACTCAAGATACAAATGTGAGTTGCAGATTTTAGCCTTTTTTTTCCCAGTGAGGACAACTAATAGCATCAGCTTCATTGTCATTTAGTTCATGAACGTTTTGCTGCCATTGAGCGTGGTTGTTGTGGCTGAAATTGAAAATGTTGTCTTCCGTCCAAGGTCTTCATGGGTATCGGCCTCTGCAGATCCTGCCTAACCTTCTGTTAGGACTGAAAGAAGCCCATCGACTGCTGCTGTTACCCTATGATCCAAGACAGAACAAATCATTGTTTAAAAAAAATCTGTAGCCCTGGAGACATGTAATTTCTCATCCAGTTGCATATGTTTAAAAGGCTTAATAGTAGAAACATACTGTTGCAATTTAAATACGCTGCAGAGGCCATGAAGTCCCTTCAAATCAAAAGCCTTTCACCCGTGACTGAACTCATGTTCAAAGTCAGGAGTCCAAATATATATCCGACTGGCCTGCATTGTGTCTCATCAGCTTACTCAGAGACCCTTTAAGTATCAGTTTAGTATAGGTATTTCTGCAACTTAAAGGTCTCTTCTCAACACAGGTAAGCTGTAAACTGTGTAATGTGTGTAAAGTATACTCAAAGCTATTTATCTGATAAGCTTAATACTGTGATCATCATATAGGTATTGCCTCCAGACATCCTTATATTGCTTTGTTGTTGCAATAAATCTGCCAAGACTTGGCTTTGGTCATGATAAATAAGAGCTTCAAGGCATGTTAAGATATGGCTTCTTTTTTCTCTTGAAAATGGATATCATCAAGGGCAAGGAAGATGGTTTTCTGATGGAGTAGATATGAACAGGAATATGTTGAATTATTTTTAAGCTGATGACTTGGAAGGATCAAAAGGCGATGCAGCACATCAGGTGTTTGAATAGTAGGTAATGATTCCTGAAGTGCATTTTAGGTTGTTTCAGACAAAAAAAAAAAAAAAAGGATTATATCAGGGGCTTTCTTTAAGTAGAACTTGTGGCTATTATACAGATGCTGATGATAGAAATGGAAAGTTTACATAATATACAGTACCAGTCAAAGGTTTGGATGCACTTTCTCATTCAGATGAATAGTGTGTCCAAACTTATAATTGGTTGGTTATTTTAAATTATAGCACGTGGCAAACACAAAAGGTAGTGTGTAATAAAAAAACACTGATGTGATGGTCACTGTTCATGTTCATTTGAGAAGTCCCTTGATGAAAAGGTCTAGCTGTGCAATTGCCTGTATTATCCACTTATATTGAAGTGAAAAGCATGAAAAGTGTGAAAAACATGACTGAGGCATGGGAGAGGCAGGTCTTTTAAGAAGGTTTCCTTTCCTTCATGTGGCCCTTTAAGGCCTACTTTAGTACATGGCTGAAGGTGAATGCCATTCATGATGGTAACCGTAGCAATTAATGTCCATTGCATGTCAGTCTCTCTGCACAATGTACGAAGACCTTATCCCCAGGAGCCCCATAAGGAAGAGTTTTTTTTAATTACACGTGGGAAATTCATTAGAGTCTAATGAACTTTGACCTTGGGTTTGGTCACTACGGCAACATTGAAGCCAAATATTTGTTAGAAAAACTCAGCCTCATAAATGCTTAAATGTGTTTGATTCAAAAGACAAATGTTGTGGGATGTTGTGAAGTCTGGAAGGACTATCAATCCTGTATCTTCTCAAGATGAAGCGTCTTGAGAAATAATGTTAAGGAAAATGCTTGAGTTTTTTTTTTTCTGTGTGTTTTTAACAATGACAAGTTTATGCTCCTGTGTTTCATTAGAACCCTGTCATTAAGTCTTTCTTTGTATTAGGCCTTCCATCAATGAAAGAGAGCATTTCATTAACAGAGCATCTCAAAAGCTTTCCTTCATTACCACAAGGTTGTAAATACTATATGTGATTTCATTAGCAGCCCATCTTTAATGAGGAAATCCTTAACATGTTTACAATTCTCTGATCCCCCTTGATTGCTACTAAGGATAATGGGGTTTGTCTGTTTGTGGGAAGGAGGTTTGAATCCCCCCCAAGACCCACCTTCAATATATGCACACACAGACAAGCTCACACACAGAATCATCAGTAATTAAAACCAATAAGATCTTCTCTGCTTCGAAGTGAAGAGTAAGATCAAACATTCCTGCTCGAGTCTGTGAGCTAAGACATAATGATGCAGTGTGCTAGAGAAGATTTGAGGAAAAGACATGTACCAACTTTACCACTTGGGACAGCAGATCCCAAACCTGTACATACATGTCTACTTGCTTTCATCATTTACTTCAAGGCCTAAAAAGTAAAATGCATCACTGAAAGTGATTTGATATGATGCCAGAGGGTTAGGCCAGATACGTGCCTTTCACATCCATGATTTTTCAAAAAGGTTTCCCAGCTGTAAAGTAGGTGAAAATATAATGATCTTTGCTTTTGTAATTCTTTGATATTTTTTTAAAACTTAAGTCATTATCAAATGAGAACAGATCTTTGTAATTTAGATAAGCATGTTTTAAAACGAAAATGGCAAAGGCTTAAATTTGTTTTCCTTTATTCTTTTTGAGATGCTGGGATCATGTTCCGATTCAAAATAATTTGTCCCATTTTCTTGCACTCCTTTCAAGCTTTGGGTGAAATTATAGCCCCGTACTTTAGCAGTACTTTGTCTCTTGGGAACATTATTCCAGTGGATGGCTTGCAGTGTTGGGCTTTTTTTGTTGGGGGAGCTGCTGTCTCCTTAATTTACTCCTGATTTTGGAAAAGTGCAACTTGACTGGGAGACCGGGCTCATATGTTAATGCCTTAATGTTCAGTGACATTACTCAGAGCTCATACAATGTGTCATTGGTTGCCCTCCAACCCCTTTGGACATCTAGGAATGTACTGTGATTCTTTGTAAATTGATTAATTTGGCAGAGATGGGAAGAAGGTGGTTGAATGTAGTAAGACTTTTTCCCCCTTCACTGTGGTCCTTGAACAGAATTTCTTCTACACTGGTGTACAGCTTATTAAAGCTAAAGCCCTTGATGGGTTCTCATGGTCTTTTGTTAGATAATTTTGTCTCCAAAGCACAAGAATGTGCTACTTTCTAATTAGACTTTATTTTATAATTTAAAAGACTAATCAATATTAGTAATCTTTTTTTTTGTTGTAGCATTTCTTTTAATATTCTGGATATGGATCATATGAATTATTTATATGACACAGAATTAAACAATGAGTTTCAGTTTTTATGTGAAAACAGAATAATTGACAGAAATCTGCCAGAACATATAGAAATTAGCCTAACTCATCAATGGCTTGGAGTTAGAACATACATTAACTATGTTTTAGGATGAACTAATCCTATTAGACTTGACATTTCTCATGAGCTGTGTAAAATTATACTCATGAAATGTCATAAAATTGTGTTGATAGATTTAAGGCATATTACCCATAATTGTACCATATAGTTGTATTTTGATGTGCCATTGTTATATTGAGGTATTGTACGTTAACATTAAAATAAATTAGCATGAGTCAACAACTCTTTCCATCTGTTTTATTTATCTGCTTCTTGTGTAATACTAATCAACACTTTGAAGTAAAGATTGAACATAAAAGCTTCCTTCATCACACATAACTTTGTCACACCTAACAGTGTGTGGCGTGTGCATAACTACACACGAATCACACTGGCACCCATAAAAGCAGAAAAATATTGGCATCCCAGACATCTTATCATGGGGAACTAATTCAATATCCCCTTGCCTGTTTTAAATGTCATTGGCTGAGCTCATCTGGAGTGACATGTTTTTCATGGTGGAAATAAATGAGCTTTATTGGGCTCAGAACACAGTGATGGGGTGGGGTGGGGTGGGATGGGGTAGGGTGGGTAGGGTGCTTCTCTTCCTACTGCTCTTGAGATTTGCTGGAAAACCAGTGGTCTCCAGAAGTTGGGTTTGAAGAGGTCTTCCAGTGCCAACGAGGTCTGTACAATCAACACTAAAGATGAAGCATCTTGTTCCTTAAGAAAAGCAAAGGCCGCATACAGTATAAATTTCCTCTTTTTCTGGAAAGCTACATTGTCAGTCATAAAGTGAAATATCACTGAAATGTCAAGAACTCATCCATAATTTAAAAATATCTTCATTAATAGGAATGACCCTGAGTTTGGCATGTTTTCACTAATTTGTTGTTCTTTTGGTTTTCATTTCATGTTGTTTTACCTATTTTGTGCATTTTCCATCACTTTAGTCAGAAGGATTATATTGGGATCTTGTAATATAGTAACAAAAAAAAATCTTACTTTTTGACTCTGGGTTTATTTGTTGCTCTTTCTCTTTGCTGGATGCTGTCATTGACTGGCGAGTACATCCCTGGAGGGAGAACAGCCCTCACAGTTGCCGCATTGTGTCAGATAATGATTTCCCTATTTAAATTGACCTCTATGACCCCAGAAACAGACAATAAGATGGACTCCTTCAGCCCCTTAAGGCACCCAGGCCTAACCTGGCATTTTGCCCTCAAAGAGCTGCTGAACCCGCACCCATGCCTAGCTACCTTTTGCCTTCTAGCAGACCACATTATGTACAATTACCTGTAGTTTCTAACCCTTGTCTGGAGGCTTCATTGTAGATATAGCTGAGCTGAGCAGTGGATATAGGGTAAGGTCCAGCGAGCAGTGTGAAAGGCTGGTTTGATTTGATGGTTGCACCGTGCTTGTGGGAATTGTCTTGACCCATTTCCTGCTCGCCGTTCGAGGAGTTGAGATTGTCCTGTTCCTCATCTATTGCATAAAAGCATTATTTGTTTCAATGTCATTCAGTCTGTTTTGTCCTCTTCTGGCTGTCTTTAATTTCTCTTCATCTCTTTGGTTACAGGGTTCCTAAAGCCCCAGTGCTCACTGGCTCCTCCCATGCAGCGAGGTCACTCAGCTGAGGCCTGTTCATGTTTCAGCGGTGTGTGTCCCCTCCATCAGCGTCGCCTGTCCTCAGGTAACCACCCAAACAAGCCTGTTGCTGCCTGATTTCATGTGGCAAAAAATAATGAAATTAATGTGCATGTTAGGGACACTTTTTTTAAACTTTATATCATGATTCCAATCACCTTATGAGATTGTTTAAACTTCAAAAAGGGCATTGCCTCTTCTTTAGTTTCAAAGATAAAAGTGATATTTACATAAGATGAGGTTTATATATCACTAATTGATATATAATGACATAAAATTGTTTTTGTGGTTTAAGTTAAACAATGTGAACTCCTAAAGAAAAAAGATCTATAGCATGGTTTATATTTCACACTACTTCCTTTAACTGGTGTAGTCATGGAGTTGAAAATGTTGTTTGTAGCTGCACAAACGGTCATGCACACGCCACTGCCTCTGGTCAGGTGTGACCGTGGGCCCTTTTTGGAGGCAATGTCGAGTCTGCTTGTTATGATTGATGGTCTTTGCATGTGGAGCCCCACTGATGGACAAGTTAACAGAGGTATTTTGAGACTGGATCCCTCCTCCCAGCACTTCTGCCCTTCCTCTTGGGCAAGCGGATTCTTACATCTGTGTATATTCTGAACTAAACTGCCAAAGGACTAATAATCTGTGTAGAACATGTGTTTAATGCTGATGCAAATCATTCCATCCCCAAAGCTCAGTCCTTCTGCAGCATTACCACTGTGACCAGCTGTGCCGTTCGTCATGTGAGGAGAGCATGACTGGTTTAGCGAAAGAAAATTACTCAAACATATAAAAATGTCCCTGAGATAACCTAACTGATTTTGAATTTATCCTTGAACTAGAACTTTTCTGAAGAATTATAAAATATGTCTTTTGAGCTAAGTCTTTTGTATATTATGCAAGTCTTTCCAAGCCCTCGTATTATTTTGAGCTCCATATTATTGAAGATGGTAAACATTTCCCAATAGAAACTAAATGCTTTTTCTCTTCCATCTTGTTTTGAATTGGCTCAGAATGCTTTTAACAATATCAGTGGAATTCATATGTGAAGGTAAAGCACTGCTTTTAAAAACTTAGACATAAACACTTAAATGTCCCCTTAAATGTTAAACCATTTTCCCTGTGCTCTTTTGCTCCCTATATTTTATTAATAGATTGAGAAAATACTTTACTTTAAAATGCTTAGATGCTTGTTTTTCTTTCAGCAAAGATCTATTGTTCTTTTTAATACATGCAAAGTCAACCAATGAGAAGATGTTCGAGGCTTGCCATCACCAGTTTTACATAACAATTTAATGTGATTAGTGATTTTGATAGGCTTTTATCAAGTCTATATCAAAACTGCCTCCAGGACTTGCCAATTAGAATTATTCAATTATATCTAATAATGAACCTTTTTGATAATGAGGGAGAAACAATAGGGCTTAATTTACTAACTCGATTGCACCATTTAAATCGAATACACTCGATTTGATAGATGCAAAGTCACGCTTAACTTGTTGTTTTCATAATTTTAAAAGTCTTGCCCTTAAAAGTAAGACAGCCAGCAGTGCATGAATCTTAGATCATTCTTTCATTTAAAAAAAGACATTGAAATGTGAATTGCTTTTGACAGCTGATGCATATATAGCTTATGAAAGCTTTTGTGATGGTTGCGTAGTGGACCACAGTCAATTCAATAACAGCAAAATGAAAGCCTTCTTTTTAGGGAAATACTTTTTCATGGACAAGTTTCAGCATGAGGAGTTCCACAGTTATTCCACCAACCTCACCCCCATCTCTGTGTATTTTACAACTATCTTGACTGATTACAACATACTTCACTGCCACGGCTTGTGATGAGGCTGGATTTATTTTCTGAACAATTTAAATAATCTGAATCAAAAGTGCAGCCTGTCAAAGGTTTTTATTCTTATTGTTGTGGCTATTTTAAGAGCTGTAGTACTACTGGTTACAAGTGACATTCAGTTATTTTGTCTCTGTTAAACTCATGGGGCAAATGAAGAACAAAAGAAGAAGATGAAGTGTTGGCAGAGTTTATTATTACAGATTTTTTTTCTCATTGCTTTTCACTGGTAATCTCAGCAACCAGCAGCAGAGTGTAATTCTTAAGAGAGCAAAGTAACTGTTAAGTCATAGCAGCAGAGGGTAGACAGCCTATCTGGAGTCTAAGCTTTATAGACCCTGTAATAATCATGGGTCTAATTATGGAATGTGTTACTATAAATCCACCAATGTCCCTAGATTGTGTGATTGTCCTCCAATCAAGACGTTCCAGTTGCCCAAACTACAGCCACAATGACAAGCTGCTGTGGGAGGCGCAAGGCATGTAGTGGTGACCAAGCAAGAGATTTCTGGGAAAGCTAGCAAGCCTCGCCCGGGGGGGAGCCACATTCAGCTGCGATCTGTTGAACTCGAGGCAGCACACTGATGTGGCTGGGCTCTGGTTTCAGCGGTTTTACATTGTTTAGGCTTTTCAAAAACAAACTCTTACTGGAAAGGGACTATGAGAAACATACTGTTCTTAGGTTTGCCATAGACTCAATTTAAAAAAAAAAACACACACACAAATGCGATTTAGTGTGTGTTCTTTATGAGCAAAAGAAGTCATGATGGGAATTTTTTTTTTTTTTTGAATTGTGGTGTATGAGGTGAGAGGGAGGGAAAATGTAAAAGAGAGACAGCATTGAAAACAGGGCTTTCTGAAAAGGCCCTCACAATGCAGGCCTTGTGCTGTAAATTTGGTCTGTCCTCACCAAGCTGAGCAGAGGAATGGAAAAGATTATCCGCAGGAATGTCTGGGGTGCCCTCAAACAGAGCGGGCCGCGTGACTGGCCAATGGGAGTGAGGCCTGCAGAGCGGCGGGCTAATTTTTTCCTGATGAACTCAGCCTACTGCTCCACAATGCAGTCTGACTGCCAGGGCGAACTCACATATGGTCTGTGTTTGTAGGGTCCAAATGACAGGACCAATTCTGCCTGGAGAGAGAAGGGGGTGGGAGTATGGAAGTATATGTTTGTTAGTGACTCCCTCTCTTTATATTTCATAAATTTTGAATGTGTTTGACTAATGCATTGGAAATGTAATTTGACTATCCCACACTATTTCATGAGCAGTCAGGTGTGATATTAGCTTCTAATTCTTCCCTCTTTATTAATTGTATTTCACATGCTTCATTTACACCCAGAGCTATGCCACATTAGTATTTGTTGCAGTCCCACTTCATTACTGTTCCTCAAAAGTAGCTCACTACTTCAAAAACCCAGCCAGTTACTGTGGAGACCTGCGCTTGGAGAGAAGCTCTGTCACCCACCCCAAATATACAGCAGGACCAGAGTAAAACTACAGGAAAAAGTGACGGAGCTCCAACTCTATGGAAGTAAAGTGTGTTAATGAAGCCAATGTTTTTTCTTTGTTACTTTTTAGCACACACACTGCAGTAATGAGCCATGTGGTGGCCTTCCGGAGAGAGGCAGCATGTGTTTGTAGACCTTGTGGTCGCACACAGCAGGGTGTAAAAAAGGCTAAAGAGAGCAGTTCTGGAAGAGGGTGGTATGTAACTGAGGGCGGGGACTTCGGGTTGAAGTGGGTCTTGGCTCCTCATATTTCCCAATGCGGGGTCCTGCAGAGGTGAGGAGGGTCACAGAGAGGGGCCTCGTTATCCTCGGCGTGCTTCTTGCACTCTAATTGGCTGGCTGGAGTCCATGCTGTCCCAGGCTGCTTCCTGCTAGGTCAGGAGCCATGGAGGCTGGAGGTCAGCATTTTGCTCTTTATTGGAACTATACTCTATTCATCTGGATACACAGGAACTATTTAATGCACAACAGCTGTAACCTATTTCATGCAGCAATTAATTGATCCATTTTTTTCTTTCTAATCTTATGTAGTTTATTTTAGACCAGAGGATTGGAGTATGTCATAACATCGATAAGAACTGACAAACATTAATTGGTTGCTTGGATTTATGTGAAATTTAACAGTTATCAAGAAATGTTTCCTGCTTTTATTCCAAGATGTATTGCCCCGTTGTGGTTTTAATTAGTGTAATTTACTAGTAGTTGAACATACAATCTGTCCATTTCCTGAAAAAAAAAAAAAAAAAACATTTGATGATTAATTAAAAAATATACCAGCTTGGTGCCCAAATATATTGAAATATACATGTATATATTATATTGCGCTGCTCTTTTATAATCTCTAACCCAGTCATATTATTTTAAAAAATTTTTAAAAAGCATTAAAATCTTTCTGAATGAGTTGTCAGTGACATGGCCAGGCTCCACCTTAGCTACAGGCACAGTGGTGGTAGAGATGCATCTTTAGTGATGGAGGTCTCTCCTCTGGTCCAGATTAATGGCAGCCAGCCATGGCAGGCCACTAGAAATCAAAGTGACTAAGCCTTTGATAATTCTCTGAGCTTTTAATCCCCCAGCAGCACTGTCAGAGTGAAATGCTATCTCATTGTTAGAGCTCAAAACCAGTGAAGAGCTAGAACAGCAGACATCCAGGGACAGGGTTTTGAAGGGGCACACAGGAACTGGTCATATTCCTGCTATCGCACAGTTGTTGTCGTTCTTCATAGTGTAAATGAGGATGGTAAAAATGAGGTTTGAAAGTTCATAGCAATTCTCTAAGGCTATCAATGTGAGTTTAAACTTGAGTCATACTTGTGAAAAGGAAGCAAGATTTAAATTTAAATTATCAGGGGTGCAGCATAAATTAATGCCTAATGCAATTTAGAGGAGCATACAAATGTATCTATTGTTCCTGTCCCCTTTTAAATTCATTTTCTGTTGTATTTTTAGTTTTTTTCAGACTGTAATATATTCTCTGAGGCAGTTTACGCAGATGAGATGAAATTTCCCTGTGTCACATATTTTCTTTTGCTCCTCTGAGTTTATCCTGACCTCTTGAGTGAAATTAACATTACATTGTGTGAGGTTTTGCATCTTGAAATGGGGGGGAAAAGGGAAAAGGAGCCTGCATTTTTTATTAACATCAATAATACATGAACAAGTAAATTCTCATTCTTCAAGCCCCATGTTGCCTAACACAGAACCGTATGTTAATCACAGTGAAGCAGATTGGGTTCCGCTGGAATTTATGGGCAAAATTAACCAAAGGCATAAATATAAATGAAGATGTCTTAACCCAGATATCTCACTCCTGGCTCTATCTCTGAGTTAACCAATTGATAAAAAGACCAGAATCAGTCAGGAATAGCAGCACCTTCAGCTTGATTCTAAGAACCATGTTTACAAAAGTGTTATTGACTAAGTGTGAGGAGTAGAAGGTTAGATGAGTTCAAATAACTCATTTAACCATAGATGAACTTTGAAGCATTGGGATATGGAAGAATTATATGCGTGTAATTTGCAGAAGAGCAACAAAGCTGCCTCATGACACACTGCACTCCTCTACAGAGACAAACAGCAAAAACTTTGTTGTGTACGTGCATAAATATAAATCACGAAACTCCAATGGACAGTTCAAAAATGCCATGTGTTGTGACAGAAAACAATCATCAGCAACAAGAATGCTACTTTAGACTTTTTTTTTTTTTAAGAAATGTCATTCGTCGTGGCGCCTGTTTTGTTTTTCCTCTGTTTGCTAAGATGATGGAAAATCTGAAAAGTTTGCTTTTAACATCTGGATTTGCTAATAGTGGCAGAGGCAGATATTTTGAAAAGGCCAGACTAAAGGAAAAGGCCAATTTCTGTGATTTATTTTTCCCCAAAGTCTTATTTTCTCTCCTCACCATGCGTTTCCTGTTTTTATGCTTAGCTCACAATATCCAGTGTTGATTTGATTACAAAGAAGTGCAACTACACAAGAATGCAAGACCAGTTTTCTGACCCTCAGTAACTTGTATTGTCACATTGTAGTGTACACATTAGGTACTGGGCTTGCATTTTCTTGTTTTCCATTATGATGATATACAGTAGCTGTGATGAGATCCAACACAGTTGCTAGGCTCTTTTTTAGATTCTTCTATGTTTGTTAAGATAGTGGTTAGTGGCTCTTCCTTTGCTTGCCATAGTAATTTGAAGGGCAGCCACAGCTACACATCCAACTGTGCGGCCCCCCACCCCTAGAGGAGGAGAAGCAGGGATGAGAGAGAAACACAGACAGTCAGGGATGTAGGGGCAGAGAGGGGGAGACCACTGTTGGTATTTTGATGCTAAAATGATTTGACACGCTTGGCATTAGAGCTGGCTTGGCGGTGGGGAGAGGGAGAAGCAGTGCACCCAAGCGCTTGATCCGAATGTCACCAACGCCGATCTCATGAAGTGGAAGGTCAGAGCATAGCACCTGCCACTACAGCTCACACAGGGCACGTCCTTGCGCTTCCCCAAAGGATAGACCTGGAACTAAGGTTCACAGGGTAGAGGACAAAGGGTCAAAGATGCTTGTGTGTTTAAGCATGGTGGGTGGAGGTAGGGTGGCAAAATTTTGACCTCCCAATGTCACATGTTTCAGCTGCACAGCAACAGGCCTGCCTGAGTGTGCTAATGCAGGCCAGTACATGCTGGGATGTTCAAGATGGAAGTGGGGGAGAAGTGTTGGCAACTCCCACTTGCTTTCTCCTCAGAGAACCACTCCTTGAGGTGCATGGAGAAAGCAAGGGTGGGAGTGATGGTAATGCAGAGGCTAATGGAAATATCGTGTTGGACTCTGCTGATCTGAGAATCTGGGTGCCCTCGAGGAGTTTTGACCGTTGACCAGCACAAAAGCTGTAGTGCCTCTTTTACCAAACAAACAGAGCAACAACTTTGATGCAGGACATTTTAAAGTCTAAACAGTGAAGAAACCAGGCAAAACCTTAACATTTCTTGAAGATTTGTGAAAGACTGTTTTTGTTTTTTAGCTTGGGTCTTGTTTGGGCATTCTTTCTTGCACTTGAGAAATTTTACCCCACGCAATATTTGCTGTGATCCCTTTGAGGCATCACTACAAGAAAAGCAGGAAGACAGTCATTTAATAAAAGGTGTTAAAAAAAAAACACAAACTGAGCAACAATTTTTAAAGTAGTAGTTGGAAGAGATTCTATAGTAAATCATCACAGTTGAAAATTATTTCTATTGACCCCCAGGCCCAAGAGGTCCAGGCACCAGATCCAACAAAGATAAAGTATAACATAACCTGTAACTGCTATTTCAAAATGGATTTTTTTTCTTTATTTAGCTATAATTATGCACTAGATCAATGTTGTTAAATAGTTTAAAGAGGATATTTAAAAAATGGGATCTAAATAGACTAAAATGTCAATACACAGACATGTGACAGACAAACAGATGTCAAAGAAACCACAGAATTTTGTTATTTAACCAGTCTCGTAAAATGAATTAACATTTTCAAATGACCAAAGCTACTTGTCTATATTTTACTAAACCTGTTCCAAAGTTAACTGCCTACTTTTTTTTACGGTGAACAACCTGTTTTTCCCCTCTACCATGGATGCCATATAATCCGTTTATGTTTGAAGTGTCCCCCAATTTAGATTAGCCTAAGCAAGTGATTATCTGACTAATTATTAATTGATTATTAGCCTAAGCAAATGATTATCTGACAGCTCAACAAGTGACATGGGATGGCAGGGACTGGAATTATTCTTAAACCCAACTATGTTTTTGCCTCATTGTGCTTCGGGTGTACAAAGACCTTGGGTGTTGGTGGGGGAACTGTTGCAGAAAGTTGACCTTTAGCGTCCGCTTGTTTAGCTGGCTCAGTCAATGCAACTGTGTGGTGGAGCAGGGGCTGTGGAAAAAAGCGCACCAAACGCCACAGGGGCATCATGTCCACAAGTGCATTACAGTCACTGACATTGAGCTAATTGACTTGCATAGTTGTGCAGCAGAGGCATGGCATGACTTTGCGATGAGGAGGGGAGTAATAGCAAGAGCGGGTGGTAGACATGATGATAGATTACAAAGTTAAAATATTGACAACCATGGTTGTTATTTGTCACATGTGGTTCAGATAGTCAGATATTTATGAGTAACACTGACAAGATTTCTTGCTTCACATAACTGCAGTTAACTAAAGGGCTGCTGTGATGAGGTTGATTTGAAATAAAAAGATTAAAAAGTAATAATAAAGCATGTCCATAAGAAAAAAGCAGGTGTTTTCAGATTTGTTTTATTCAGAGGAGTTGTGAAGTCAACTATTCATTAATTATGTCATTAAATAGAAATGTCAAATACCCTTGTGGTATCCTCTGAAACTGTTTAGAAATTTATTTAAATCTAGTATTGTTAGGTTAGCTTTTTGGGCTGACGGTAGATGCAAGACCTAAGTTTTATGGGATCATGTGCACCACTTGTAGTGACAGACATTTTTCTCTGTTTTCTGACACCTTCTATATGTACTGGGAGTGTTTTTCCTCTCTCTTCTTCTCACCTACCTTGCTTGTTTCCCCCAGGGCTGCAGAGGGCTACCAAGAGAAAGGGTTAATCATATTTGTGACTGTTTTGCACTAAACATTGTGAAACCATCTAGGAGATCTGGAACACTGAGTTCCTATTTTTTTAATGTTCGTCATGTTAAGATCTCAGCATCAGAACAAGAGCTTAATACCAGAAAGAAAAGCCTTTGCAGGCGTAATACAGGGGCAATCTTTTTATGGTTATGCTCACATGTATCTACGTGAGTATTTGTATCTTTGTACTCAGATGTGCATATAAACCTTTATCTGTGTTGGGGCTGTATGCACTGCCTTTAACAGGCATTGTGCTTTTCATTTCTTTGCCAGCTGTAGTAGGTAGTATTTTGTACCACCCAGGAAAGCGATTACAAGGGGCACTCCCCAGCATCACAGCCATATACAAAATGATTGAGTTTTTGGCTTCCTTTTCTGTGTGATTTTTATTTATTTTCTTCCCTTATCTTCCAATGTGAGGCAGTCATCAGGATGTGATTGAACATCTATGTCAAAGACAAAATGAGAAGCAGCAGCTGCCTGTAACCCAAGCTGATAATGAGCATGTATTTATGTTTATTTAACACCCTCCCTGCCATCTGTTCTGTGTATTGTGATACACAGGCATGGCACGTGTGTATGAGCCTGATGATTACACAATGACCAGGCTAGCTTCGGGTGGCAGCATCTCACCCGACACCAGCTCGCCTCCAGTTTTATTATTCAGATTCTGCTGGGCGGAACAGGGTCTAAACTGAAACAAGACAAGCTTACTGATGGTATCAAGTGTTACAAACATATGCAAAAAAAAAAGGGACACAAATTCTCCATGCATGTTCACATTTTGCTGTCGATGCAATTACAGATGCACACACAACCCTTGAAGAAATGCATTAACGTGAACTGAAGGACATGCAGAGAACAGCCTGTTTTGGCATTGTTATCTTTAACACAAGAGCTTCTTGTGTTTTTCTGCTTCCATCTGCCAGCAAAGGTTACTGGGGTTAAAGGAGAATTTAGAGCTTTTGGAAAAACAAACAGCTTTATTGTCACTGATGGTGCCTGGGTGTTATGTGATAATTAAGCATTTGTTGGTTTTTGCCTCTGATTACCTATCCACATAATCATTATTTGTGAACTCAACACATTTAGTGTGTGGGAGTTAAAAAACAAAGATAAATGACTGAGCACAGGGGGGTAGTGGGTTATATAATGATCATAACCCCGAGCAGCATGTTGAAACAGTCCTTATAGCACAGCTTTACAGCACTTGGTTATCTGACTGCATGTGTTATCATGTCTGAAGATGTTGGTAGAATCTGAGGGAGAGAGGAGAATTTGACTTTGGTCATCTTTAATGGCTGGGAAGTTTTTTCATATTGATTTTTTTAGTTAGTTATTTTTTTTAAATCCTGTAGGACTTCACTTAATATGTAACCATGTTGTTGGAGAGCTGGTGCACAAGTCAGCAGAATTCAAAGCTGAGATAGTTGTTCATAAAACCTTACACATACTGCTAATATTCATAACATCCACATTTTTCTCCATTTGCACCTCTTAAATGTAGCTTTTGAAGAACGTGAAACAGCTCTCAAAGTTGTGTGTTACAGGAGCAATATCCTGAAAATGTATGTTGAGAAAATGTGATGAGCAATTTAATAAAACGTATTTAAAATAAAATGTAAAAAAATACACAGACATAAATGTGTGAGAACTTGACCTTAGTAATGATACAATTGTTGGTGCTCACACGTTTAGATTCATGTCTACTATAAGATTTTGAAGGTCTCATACATGATCTTAAAGTCTTTTTATTTTGATCACATCTCAAAGACTCTGTGTTTATTAGATGGTACAAATAAAAACCTTATTTTTTTCCTGTGTGCAGGAGTGTACACCCTGTTTTGCCTTCCCTTCCCCCTGCTCCCTGTTTACTCCACCAATGTGTTGGTTTCCTTTGTAAATCTGTGGGGCATGTTACTACCAGTTAGGTGCCACAGTAATAGAAGCGATTGGATTTAATTTTTTTATTTTATTTATTTATTTGTTAATTGAATGGTGTCTGAGGGGGCGGGGCTGTCCCCACATGGCAATAAATGCATGGGATGACCTGTGCTTGGAGTTTAGAGGTTCAGCACGCTGCAAATGCAATTAATGTTTGCATGTGTGGGACATTTTGAGGAAAAAAACATCTCCAGAAGTTCCTTTTTTCACTGCTCTCTCAAAACATTTATATATTGCATAATCAATGGGGTTTCTTTTAAAGTGACAACAATTCAACCTAAAAAGTGAGTGTATGACAGTTTAAGACCATTTTGGACCTGTGACAGTTAGAAAACAGCATTATAAGGGCAGTTGGCAATACCTGGCTGGTATTTACCTTCTTAGTTGCGTTGGAGGCAGGACAGCGGGAGTTTTTCCACATACCATATTTCTCCTATTTAACGCTCCCACTCTAATAGACGCGCCCCCACCCTCAAGGCCAGGGTTCAGCTATTATTTTTATGCCAGTTTCGATAAAAATTGATCACAGTTACGATCAAGAGTTATGATTTGCAGAGATAGAC
>JAOWBL010000004.1:12902081-12918139 GCA_028564865.1 Zenarchopterus dispar
GTGTGTGTGTGTGTGTGTGTGTGTGTGTGTGTGTGTGTGTGTGTGTGTGTGTGTGTGTGTGTGTGTGTGTGAAAGCCATCTATCAGTGGCCTCCTCCCATTAGTTTGCTGACTTGGCGAAGCTCTTCTTCTCTTTCGAAGTCGGATGTTTTCTCTTATCTGTCCCCTCCTCCATACAGCAACCTTGTAGACGCCAAGAATAATAAGAAGAATATACACCCTTCTCAGCCTTGTTAGTCAAATCAGAGCGACCTCACAGGGAGAACTTTTGTCAAGTACAGAAAAAGCAGAAAAGTCAAGGAAAAGGGGTAAGGATTAGAGGAGAAAAGGAAAAAAAAATAGATTGAAGTGAAGAAATAGCTCCTGTTGCTCCACATCTCAAGCTCTTGCCTCAACTTGGCTGAGACACTGTGTCTGGGTCAGCTCAAGCCAGCCTCGCTCTGTTGAGGGCTTAGTCTGTGGAGGCTGGAGAGTGATTAATATGTCAAAGGTCACGTGGACCTACAGGAGCACGAATATACTCTCATATATTTCCTTCTGTCTTTAATTTGTTAGCAGATTTTTTTTTTTTTTTCATGCAGCAGATGTTAATAGCAAGTACATTTTGTTTATTTTGCCAGATAACCAGTCTCCAAACTCTTCCTTCCCATAACAATCCATCTGTAGCACAATTAATTTTTTAGGTACATTTTGTAGCTCTAGATTAATAAATCCTGTTAATTGACAGGAGTTTAGCCAATATAGTCACAAGTGTACTTGCTCCGTCTAGTGTGGCTGAATGTTTATATACAATCAGAACTCCAATCATTAGAGATCCTATTTGAATGCACTTGCACTTTTCAGTAGGAAAAGAAAAAAAATCCCCCTTAGGTTGGTGGAAAAACCCAAGCTAAAGTTCGTTTTGAAACTCTTTCTGGACAGCATGTGTTTTTTGGAAAGATGCCAGTGAAAATGCAAGAGAGGGGAAGTCAGCAGACTGGCTGTCTTCTGTTCACTGTTGTTCAGATTGACTCTGTCAGGCCAGCCTTTGAGGCCTGTGGTCCAGGTGGTCTGTTCTCTACGGCGCCCTCTTCCCTCCCTTCGCACCGGCCACCCTGTGCCCACAAACATGCCTGGGATCTGTGGCTTCCTCTCGGAGCGGTGGTGTCGCTCCTCCACCAATCCCAAAGAGCTGCAGCTATGGGCACATCTGTGTGAGCCAATGAACAACACCTGTTTATGTCAAGCACGGCGCTGCATGCCAATCATAACAGCAACTCTATTTGGCCTCTGTCACCAGGCCAAGCCCAATACGTAATTGACAGCTAGAGGTACAAGCAAAAAGTAAGATTGATTTTTATCACAGGCAAAATGTAACTTTCAGAATTTAACTTTCAGAGCATGAGTGTTATAGTAAATGCATGCCACATCATTGCATCATTGGAAAGAGTTTCTTGCAGCAAAACAGCCCTTTGACAAGGCTGAAAGATTTTAAGTGGTGAGAATGTAGATTGAGTCATTTTACTAATTTTTAAAACTGGAAAAAAAAATTGCATTGGGTATATAACACACAAATGGACAGCTCAAAACAATGATGTCTCAGTACTGGCTATTATGGATTTTTATTACTTCAGTTTCATTGTGTTGTGAGACATCTATTCATAGATTCTAACTTTATTTAGTCTTTTCTGACTGAAGAGAACCTGAAGGGTAAGATACAATCTTAAATTTATCTGACATTTTCTGGTGGCATGTTTGTCTTTGGGTTTTAACCTTCTGCTTATTGAAGAAACAGTAAAAAAAAAAAAGATTAGGACTTAAACAGTACATTAAGCTTGATAAATACATCACCTCTTGGAAAATGGTTTACTTTAAAGCTTGAAATGTTGGTTCTTACTAGATATCAGCTGAACCCAATCTCAGGCATTTTTCACTGTAACCCACATTCACCTGTTCACACACACACACTCATACGCAGCATTTAGAGGGCCTTTTCTATCTCACACACAGTCACACATAGATGATACATCAAGGGAAATCAGGAGCTCAGTATCTGCAGTGTCTTATCTCTTCGATTTGACAGAGGGGATCAAAGCACAAACCTGCTGATCAGTGGACAACTGGCTCTAACTACTGAGCCACAGCTGCCGTAGTGATGTTCTGAACTAAGAAACACTTGGGAGGGGATACATTTCTTTTTAATTATTTTCTTAATGGGTGTTCTTGCCTCACTGATCATCTTGGCAGGAACGCTAGAAAAATGGCTTAATACTCAAATTGGTTTAGCTGATTGTCTGAAAAGAAAGCAGCACTACAATCCAGGTAGCCAGAGAACAGATAAAATACTGCTTATGTTTGTACAGAAAAACTTGAATATTTGCTTTGGTATGGTTGCACAAATTTTTTGACACTAATATTTCAACATTTTTATATGAGGTGACCTTGGGTGTAGAAATGCACCATAAATAAAATGTATTATTAACCAAGGAAAGGCTACTTAAATACAAAGACTTTTGGTCTGATCGGGTTTACAATTAATTTTTGACAGTTGTGGATAAAAGGCTGGAACATGTATAAGCTGTTCACTTAAAGGAGACTTAATAATCCAATTTTTTCATTAGTCGACTCAATTTCTTAAAGCCCTAATGAAATGTCCATGACATGCTTTGGTCAAAATACCCCTTGGATATAGTACAAAGTATTTTTAACAACATCTTTACTGCTATATTCATGTATTTAAAAAAAAAAAAAATTCATTGCATCTTCTTCTGCAGTTTTTGCCCGAGAGTTATTGGCATCTATAACCTGAATTGGGTGAAACAACCATTAATACTAATGTTTAGAACCATGCATTAATTGACATTTTAATGTAATAATATTCTGATATAATTGCATGACAATGTATGTGATTTAGGTGATCCTGTAGAAGTTTTGGCCTAACAGTGGAAAATCATCTCCTGGAACACATTTATGTTTATGTTCTCGGCTGTTATTCGTGACTGTATATACTCCATAAATGAAGCCATAAGGAACAGTGAACATCTAAATAACAAAATGTTCTCACTTTAACAGGTTGATCATGGAAGTGTCTGATATTCCATGTGTGAAATAGACTGTAATAAATATTTATGAGGTTTTATGAGCACAACACTTGTGCACGCTCCAATAAAAATCATTTTGCCACAGTGTACCTGTGTAACTTGCACTCCCCACAAACTAGTTCCCTTTATTATTTAAAAATATTCAGATGATACAGAAGAGCAGAATACCAGCCTGTAGTTCTGCTAAACTCCAGCGCATGAAGATGCACCCCACTCCCTGGTGTTTGAGTTGTTTGTGCTATCAGCCATGCTTCCTTACATAAGCCATGGGCTTCGTAATAAAAGAAAACATAAACCTATATGAAAACACAAACAGCATAGGAAAGAGTGAGGGCAGTGAGGCAAGGCTCGGGAGCTGCAGGAATCTGTGGAGTAGAAAGTGTTCTGGCAGTGCTCTCACCAGTGTGTCTTCCCAGGACATGAAAGACTTGCTGCTCCTATCTGGGATTATCCTCCACCTCTGGGGAGTCCCTCTGATGAGCGAAGAAGGCAGACATAAAGATGTGGAAAGAAATGGAAGGAAACAGGAACAGAAGAGAGGAAGAATAGGGAAAAATTAAATATGAGCTCATGAGCACCTTGGAGAAATAGAGAGACATCCTCTTGTCCACATGGATTCCAGCTCCGCTTTAGGTCCTTCTGATGCACACAAACCCTAATTTCTTTTTTTCTTCCTCTGTCCGACCCCTGAAAGACCTCAGGGACACAGAGCTGCTTCAGCCTATCTCAGGTGTCTCTGAGCAAAACCCTGGGCATAGGCCCTGGACCGGTCTCTACTATATCCTCTTCTTGAAAATCAACTCAGCAGGCTCAGATATTTCAAATGAAATTTGATCACTTCTTGAAGGGACTCATGCATGGTGCTACAGATAAAAAAAATTTGTGCAGGAAAAAAAAAAACTATCACTATCCAGGATCTACTCTTATAAAGAATATCTCCCATAAAATTTGCTGAATTATCAGATAGTTTAATATACTTTCTAACAAACTCTTTTGGAACATACCAGATGAATAAAACATGCACTTGAAGTTAAGCATTCTGGGGAATAAGCTCAAGTTTTTCACACTGGCTGATTGAGTTGATCATGGGACTTTTTTTATTGTTATTAATATTATCAAAAATGGTCCAAATGGTAATTGATTTTGCATGTACTCATCATACTGTCTGTGGCCAGTGGAGTGCAGAAAAAAGTGATGATGCAGGAGTGGGGTGGTAAAGTCGAGTGTAATCGGTCAATGAAACAATTTTTTTACGATTTTTGTTTACTGTTGGTAGTTCTCTTCCCAGCAGAATTTTTGCTTATTTGTTTGCTAGCTGATGCACCGATCCAAAGTACATTCCTCCACTGATGATCACTCACACACACACACACACACCCCTGCTTCTAATTAGGAGTGTGTGCGCTCACCCGGCTTCTCAAGGCCTCTTCCTGCAGCACGTACACACATAGTTTCCCATCGTGGCCACCCCCTCCCTCATCTCATCCCCTTCAACTGGCCCCCAAGGTCTCGAGCTTTCTGAGATTTTCTCGCACTTTCTCTTTCTCCTGTTCCCTGTTTGAATCTCTTATCCAGCTATGAATCTCTCTGTCTTTCCTTCTGTGTGTTCATCTATCTATCATTCTATCTCTAGTTCCCCACCTCTTTTCCTTCATCTCAGGTTTGCTCCCCACAGGAGGGTAAAAGAAGGGAGGTGGGCTGCTCCAGCTCAGGGCCAGGAGCCAGAACCTCCTCCATTTGGATTTCATTACAAACAGGCCAGCACCTTGCAACTTACAATAAAAGAATAATAATCACAGAGGAAAATAATGAAAGAAATATGCGTGGGTGGATATCTCAATGGCTTATATACCTTATAAATTCAGGCCTTGTGTTACAATAAAATAAATAAATAAATAAACTTTTGTTCTGTTGGAAACCTAAATATGAACCAGCTTCTTCTGTCTTAACCCACTCAAATTGAGGAGGATTGGATGTCCAAAATCACATGTAAACATGCAGGTTTTGGCAGCAAGTCATCGTTTTTACACCCTTCTCCAAAACCTGGCGGGGAGGGACTGCTCTGTCATTCAACAGCTGCTTTGGGCTCAATCCAGGTGTTACACAGGATCTAACATACACTGTAGATGCTCCTTTGATTTGTTTCAGGGCTTTGTTGATGCAAGTAGAAGTCGTCAATCAAATTCTGCCCCTAAATTAGTATCAAGTGACAGATTCCTCATTCTCATGCCAGCAAAGGGAAGGGACAATTTGGCTTTCTGTTTTAGGACTTGGTATAATTCATTTCCACAGAGTGGTGGCTGTATGACTACTGAGTCATAACAAGACACGCCTTGTGGATTCATTTCTGTTCCACTGCTTACACTTTCACATTTATGTATGTTGCTGTAGATGATTGTAATGACTGCCTTTTTCTGGACATCATTGGGTTTATTTTCTGAAGTGGGATGGTTTATTTGGGACTTTGTCCTTAATTAGTCTTACCTACCTTTCAAGAAGCTTCCTGGTCAGCTGAATAATTAACTCTCCACAAAGTGTATCCTTGCTTGAAATAGTGATTTAGAGCTCCAGAACTAATATTTTCCATCTGAAGCCCTGGCATTCCCAAGTAAAAACTGTAGGAGAATCAGCACAAAATTTAGGGGCACAGCTTAAATTGGCTTTACCACAACACTTGTATGTTTTCCATTTTGGCTGCATTAATTCTAAATTAATGGTAAAATTACAATTGACAGAAAAAGAAAACTTTATGAATTCAAGTAGGATTTTCTGGTAGAAAAAAAAAAACCTTGAGGTTAAATTTTCTACTTTAGTTTTTAATGAGTGACCATGTAAAAAAAAATCTTTAAATATAAATTAATTTGTTTTAAAAAAACAAACATAAGTTTGGTATTTCTGCAGAGTAGACTGTCAGTTGATTGTTTTAATATTTATTTAGTTTAATTAATTATCCTTAAGTGATTAATAAATTATTTATGAATTTGAATTTATAATTCAAACATTTTCAGTTGTAGAGTTAAAGTGAAATAAATATAAGTTGAGTTCTATGTCGATATAACCCAAGCGCTTGACGTCAGTGTTTCTCAGTCAACTTCACACTGAGGCTACTGTGTTGTTTCTGAGAGTTTGATTCACTTGAACTCCTTTTACTCAATTGATTAAATATGAGCTGTAAATATTCCTCACTCAATGAAATACTTAGAATTTAAAAATGTCAACTGCAGAAGGTTATCGGGGATTATCATAAGACTTAAACTTCAGAAAATTTTCTCAGAACTCTTCTATACATGGTCTCTGAAGTGACCAAATATGGTTATTTTCCTGGTAAAAGGTTAAACCAAATGAAAGCGCTCCACTTTAGTTTGACTGA
This sequence comes from Zenarchopterus dispar, assembly GCA_028564865.1. NCBI lineage: Eukaryota > Metazoa > Chordata > Actinopteri > Beloniformes > Zenarchopteridae > Zenarchopterus > Zenarchopterus dispar. The sequence continues at coordinate 12,908,531 of JAOWBL010000004.1, forward strand.
ATGTAGTAAATGTTATTGTCATTGCAGATAATTTCTACCTTTAAAACACTGCAGGCAGATGCACTGCACTTGAAGAGCTTTAGACTGTATCGGTTCCCTCTAAAAAGCATAAGAATCAAAATCTGAAGTAGATTTTTGCTTCATGCAATCTGAGATCGTCTGCTGCTTCTACGGTAGAATCATCAAAAAGTTGACTGTCACATCACTGTCAACGTTTTGTTAAAATTTTGATAGCCTGTTGTTTTAAGGTGGACATATTGAAAGAAAATGACATTTTTTGTGATTGAACAAACATAGGTGAGAGCACAAGTTTAAATGTCTAAAGTGATTACTGAATCAAAACTCTTTTATAACACAATGCTGTCAAATTAGAGTAGAATATAGTGTCCCCATCTTTTCCTCCACCCAACTTCATGCATCGTGTACTGTTCCTTTGTGTGTCACCCAAAAGCCGTAACACAAATTTTAAAACAGGCGCACACACAGAAGAGGGGAGGGTTGGAGTTGCAGGGCTGACTCCACCACCTAGAACTGGTTGCGATGAACAGATCAGTGAAAGCATGTTTAAAATAGGAGCAGTTGTACTTTGTTGTTTTTGACCAGTGATATTATTAAGACCTTAGAAAATTGTGTCCACTTTTGAAAAAGTGCATCTTGTATCTCCTTTTAAGAGCAACCCAATGTATTTATTTGATTCTTTGTATTTCCTTTTGTTAAATTATCCCAATTGTTGTTTTTCCGTACAGTTGTTATATCTTTGTGTTTTGGTTTGGCCATGTGCCTTCAAGTGTGTTTTGGCAGTGAGCGAGGCAGATAAGAGCCTGTGTTGTGATTTTCCTCTCTGGGCTAAAGCAAAAAGGAAGTTTGATGAATCAGAGCTTCCTGGCTGCCTTGCATTTCCAGAGTTATATGAATTCAAAGAGTGCTGTTTGGTGTAAAAGCTCAGAGGGCCTTAAGAAATACAAGTAATCCTTTTAATCTGAAGCTGTTTTGCAAAAAGGAAACATTTACTCACTGGTTAGGTTTTCTTTAGCATGAAAATTTTGGACCACCAAAGACTCACGCAATCTGTGTGATTCAAAAGTGCTGTCAGTTTGACCATTTGAGTTTTCTTGCATACTCTTGCAACTGGCTCAGCTGACATGTTTCTGAAGAAGTAATGTACTTCTAAATAAAATAGAGGAGCACGAGTTGCAACATAATCATCTCTGGACGGCTGCTCCACAGGCTGCAGGGATAATAATCTGCTGACTAAAGCAGTGCCAGTGGGATACTTTGACCTTGCTGACTATCAGTCATTTGTACATTGCATTTCTTTCATAGAAGACTTGTTGCTTCCACACTCTTTGTGCCACTCTCTCTGTTGGTTGCTGTCTTGGCTTTTCCACATGTATCAGTTGATGTACTTGCTTACTTACTCCGTACTGAAAAAAAGACACATCTTTGCAGTGGAAGTAAGTCAGTGGTGAAATAGTAGAGACCATCACTCATGTTTGAGGTGAGTTAAGATGGGATGTAATAGGATTTTATGAAATTAAAATCCTCTCAAGTGGTCTGGCTTCCTCTAAGCTCTAAAGTAAGTTAAGGATAAGAACCTAAAACATAATCAAATTAAAATAAAGCCTAAGCCTGAGTTTGGCTCAACTATTCATAAATTATTCTGTACAGCCCAAGTAGTGACCTATTATCGTCTTTATTTCCTCAAATTGCTCAAACAGATGCTATTAAAACTGATTTTGGCTTCATTTCACACTAAAAGTTCATTTTTTTTGTCCAAAGCTTGAGAGCAGCAGGTAGTATGGAAGATAATAGACACTGAAATATTTTCAGACAGCTGCTTTCAGCAATACTCACTCAGCTTCGTCTGGTGCTGCTCTCCACGCAAGTTGGCCAGTCTCTGGCTCTGAGAAATGGCATCTCACCTCTGGGCTAAAGAGAACAATTAGGCCGTATCAACAGATCAGAGTGTTGGCAGTCGGCTCGCAGTTAGCAATAGCGCCAGTAATCTGTGGCTTAGCTGGCACTTAGCCACGGCAAGCTGCGGCTCCATGGCCTGTTCAGACACTTAAGAGTCACTGAGGGCACTGGCATGCCTCAGGAGCTGGCGCTTTCATCCACACTCTATCAGGGAAATGAAATGAGAAGAACATAAAGCCCACAAGAGACAGAAAAGAGTAAAGAGGAGGTGGGAGGGGAGGAATTAAGTCTTTAATGAGGGCAGTTGTTTCAGCAGGCAAAAAGAATCGGGTTATATCAACACAGTGTATCAAATAATGGCTGTTAGCAGCCCACCTACTGTGAAAATATGGGTGGCCTATTTTGATACTTTTCTTCTTTTTAGCCTACATTAAGACCTGCGTACATGTCGCTCTTACTTTCTCTTTTAGTCTACAAGTTTGGTCACGAACAACCAACAGATAGGGGCCTTGTGTAGACAGCATAAAGAGGGTCTTGGGAACTTTTTATTAGAGTTGTCACAAAGATATGTCTGAACATATCTGGGCAAGAACTGATGTTATGGCTAAAACTTTCGTTGCTTTGTGGTTTTGTCTGCCTTCCTTAATCCTTGTTTACTGTGATGAGGATTCAAGGTAATGAGTGAGGGGGAACACTCGTAGACACAGTGTATTGTTTTCTTCAGTTGTGCATCTTTAATTGCTCTTGGATTAAAAAAAGAAGAGGGGAAAAAGCAGAGATGCCTCAACGAACAAAACCTTGTTTTCATCAAGCCTCTCATGTGAATTTTCACTTTGTTTAATTTATTGAGATTCTGATTGTTTTCTCCCATCTGCATCAAGTCATTCCTCTATGGATCTTTAATAGAGTGTTTGCATCAAAATCCATTCTCATCTGTGCCATTTTGCACATTATATGCTGTTTTCATCCATTAATAATGTAGATATGATTACAAAGTGAGATGCTCACTCCACAACAACTCCAACACCCCTTCTGTGTTACCAAACCACATTAACTTTCCAACCTACTTCAATGCTACATTGATTGAATCAGCTTTAGAGTTTATACCAAAACAGTGTTATTTGGTGTTCCTCATATTTGTATTCTGTTATGACTCACTAAATCATGAAAAGCACATAAAGAAAAGGGAAAGCACCGAGGGACATATCGAAATACCTCAGATTGTGATATGTAATTAAAGTAATTTAGCATGCAAAAAATCCTGAACATTCACAGCTTGTACATAGAAAATCTGTCCATTTAGAGTGCGGAAGAAACCTGAATACATAAATCTGGGTTCTTGGAAATTTTGATGGACATGTTCTGACTGCTTTTCTGGTAAAATGTTATGGCATTTGTTGAATATTTCATTTTTGTTTTTTTCCTAAAAGTGTACTGCATAAGTGTGATAACCCAGGCCGAAGATAGACATGTTTTACATCACTGGTTGTCATGTCATCAGCCAATTATGAAGCTTCTCTGTACACCATCTTCCACACAACACACACACTCACTAGCTCGCTGTTATCCGCAGAGTAAACACATCACACTCAGATATTCAAGCTCTGGATCTTAACTCAATGAACCAGATTAGTCAGTTTATATAGTGGGAAACAGTAGTAGACATTCCCCAATTAATGAGCATGTTCGCTGCATATACACACAAACACATGCATATGACTCAGATAGTGTGGTGCTGAAAGTGGAAAACTGATAATGTTCTGTTGAAATGCACAAAAACACACACGCATGCTCAGAGCTTTATTGAAGATTGAAATATCAGCCCACAGCCTACTGTCGTCATGGCGACACACACATCAGAGGTAAAAAGTCAGAAAATTAAGCTGTTATACCAACTCTTCTGTTATTTTGGGCTTTGGGGTTTTTTCACGCAACACATTGAATCTCGTGGGATTTTTTTTTTTTTTTTAACTCAATCTTTCCCCCTCTTCTCTCTTCTTCCTCCAAACACATCCGGAGAAATGCTAATGACAAGTCTTTCATCCTGGCTTGCGCTCCGTCACTCTTTGGGCTTCAAAAACAGAGTCACCTGCTTCTCATGAATTGTCGCTGAGAATAATAATAATAATAAAAAAAAGCCAGCTTGTTGCCTCAAATCAGCACAAGGGAAACACATTTTAAAAAGAGTGGGGCTTTGTTATTGTTTACAGGCTGTGGTTTCATCCAGCTTTCTCTCTGAGGGGCTGCAGTTTGCTCGTATACTTCAGTGTTGGTGCAAGTGACTCATTTCTGCTATATTTATTTATCCTTAAGTCCAACAATGCCTTTTTTTTCTATAACCAACAATTGTATCAGCATCATTCTCTGGTCAAGCAGGTGCCAGAAAAATGGCATAGAAAGAATGCATCATCTGTCAAAGGACCTACATTGAGCTCTCCTGGATAATTTTGTGTGGGTATGTATGTGGGGGTTGCTATAGTGAAAATCTGACAAAGTCTCAGAGGGATGAGGGATTGGACAGAAGCTATAGGGGTATTAACCTTAATCTGCTCGCATCCGTTTGTGAGCTCAAGCTTGCACAAAACAAAAAAGCAAAAATGATTTTTACCTATTGAAAGTCGATTTCACTAATAATGATAATGATCAGTGTTGCAAAGATGTATTGGCAAAAAAGCAAATAGAGATAAAGTATTTGATTTCCTGAGATTTAAACGCTTTTATTTGTTCTCTTTTTTTCTGCATCCCAGGTACTTGCACTCTACAAGCTCTCTACTGCTCCACTCGGAGATGAATATTAGAGGAGAAAAGTAAAACATAGAATGGGAAAGGAGTATCTATGTGCCTGTGTATCAGCTTACAGCTCTGATTGTGTTTTTAAAAAGAGAAGACAAAGCAGTGAATGTTAAGAGTGAGGTAAATGAGCTGCTAACCAAATCTATGACAGTTACACAGAAGTTGCATACTCGTTTCTTCATTTCGTCTGATGTTAGGGTGACTGAAGCTACATTTTACCTGAGTCTTTTGTTTTTTCTTGATAATTCAGCATCATCTGAACTGGTTGGAGAATGCAACTACTGTTTTTTGTCTGATGCTAAGTGATTACTTTGTAGAGTTAATGAGACTTTCATTAGTTTTTCTCTTCTGTTATCAGCCTTCATCAAGTTCCATGCGTGCGTGAGCTGTTGAGCAGAGCTTTACCCCTTTAATTGTTTTAGTTTATTAATAGGCATAGATTAAAGGCATAGATATATAGTTAGCAAAACTATTGATATATTCTGCACTGGCTAAAATAATTGATCATTGATGCTTGACAAATTAATACAAAATGAAAATCAAACTTACTGTGAACAAGAGAATTTTTTTTTCCAATCACCAAACTTATTTGTCACTCAGTTGTGTCTTATGTAATCAGGCAAGTATTTTGTTTCATATTTAACTTACATACTTCACAGATATGGGATAAAACTGATATGGTAACTGAAAATAATCTATTTGTGACAAACTGTGCAGTCTACACTGCATGCATTCAGGAAGTCTTTGACACATCAAATGAGATCAAGCTATCATAAAAAAAAAAGCTTTCCAATAACAGTTAAAAAAATCCTCCTGCACTCCCATAAAAAAGGTAGTACCTAAAGATTTAATATAGAAAATCACATTTGCTCATACAGCAAGACTGAGTTTAAATACCACTTGAAGTAGATTATTGTGTCACTTATAAATTAAAAATCAACTCTCTTCATTAAGCACAGACCTGACTTTCACTCCAATCCGTGCTGCCAAACACGTATGTACCTGCAACCAATTCCATCTTTTCATGCTGTGTCAAACTTTCCTGTTGCTTTCATTTTAAATGAACACAAACAGCTCTGTACAAATTACATTTTTTCTGGAAAGTGGTGTCATTAATCACAGTCACTGCAGCTCCGCTGTCTGTAAAATGTAAACAGGTTGTTTCTAGGTTTGAAGAAAATGCCATGTGCTGTAGTTTCTCTGTTGAAAACTGCCTCTATCATCTTGTCATCTATCCTCATCTGCATCTTCCATTTATTATATTGCAAACACACAAAAGTCTGAGTGCCAGAGTATGGAAGATTTCCTCCATGTAATCACATCCAACGGCAGAACAAAAGAATAAGAAAGGCCAGAGGGAAGGAAGCATTGTTTAGAAACCGAAGCTGCTTCAGCAGAGTGCAGTGGAGAACTCTGACTGCGCCTGCCAGTTAGATGAATCTTTATTAGCTTATTTGTAGCTGTCACATATGTTTTGAGTGTCCAGTGACACAGGCCTGTTGACAGGCAGCGACTACTGATAAAAATGCTCCAAAGGGTTTTTCTAGTTTTTCACTCCTGTCCAAACCTGACTCACCCGTTTTCTGTGTTGACACTTTTTATTTGAAAGAGGTCTGGGGGTGCCTGGAGAAGTGCCACTCATTTCTCAGATGCTTGAATGCCACTGTCTTGGCCTTGCTCACTAATCTGCTTCACATTCAAATCTTAGGTGTTCATCTTATCTAACAAAGATTATTTATTTATTTATTTATTTTACTTCTTGGAAGCTTGTGCAAACAGCTGACAGAGCTTGTCATGTTTCTCAAGATTGATGTCACAGTTTCCATTCCAACAGGTTGGGATTGGAAGGGCAAGCAGGGGCCTTGTTTCCTCTGTTCTCTTCTCTTCTCTTGTCATGTCTTGCAGTTTTTCTTTTCTCTCTCTACCGCCCTAATAGGTTATTTGTGTTTCCTCTTCTTTCTCTCCTTGTATGTACTTCTCTAATGTTCTCCTCTCCTTTGCACTCCACCGAGGATTAGGATGGAGTCTTTTTCATCCAGCTGTAATCCGACACTGGCTACCTAACTCCAGCAAGAATAAACATTCACAAAATTCACCCGAGCACACACACATTTTGCTATGAATCTTTACATTATGGGAGCTTGGTCCCACAAAGATCACCCACCAATAGTATGACCATATAACAACATCACATCATCTGAAAAAGCAAGAACTGAGGGAGTGAAAGTTTTGTAGAGTGAAGGGGGAGGAGAAGCAAAGACCCGGCATATGAATGGATGAAAAAGAGACATTAGCAGTCTGCTGTACCTCCCAGTTTGTCTCTGTCATCGCCCTCCAGGTGGGGCCTCTCTCAGCTAAGCTCCCCTCCTGCTGAGGCATACAATGGCAGATTGGCAACCCTAATACCACAACTTGCTTTATCTGCCTGAATTAAAACCCAATTGGAGAAGAGTTATAGGAATTGCTGGCTCATGCAAAGCTCTTTATTTACTTTTATTTATTTATTTATTTTCAGGAAACGTGGGTGCATTTTAGGGAAGAAAAAAGTAATCAGATGGATAGAAGCTCAGAGAGTCAGACATAGGATTAAAAAACTGAACTAATTCATCTGGATGCAGAGCTGTTGTTAGGCCTTTGTTAAGAGCAATGTTTGTTTGCTTTCCAAAGTAGGGAGTGTGTGTGTGCCCACGCATGTATGTGCTTACAGGAAGTACTTGTGAGGCGAGCAGGATGTGCAGGAGGCATTTGGCTTGGCTCAGCTGGCACCTTGGTTGGTGTTCTGAGGATTGCTGATACAGAATATCAGCAAGAATCTCTTTGTCATCCACCCAAAAGACATTTTACATTGACTGCTGAAACTAAGTAAGAACATTGGAGTGAAGGGAGCATGTTACTCTGTGTTTCATGAGCAGTCTATCAGTTTTATTCTGCAGAGCGGAAACAGTTGCATATGAAATGTGTTGTAGAAAAGCACCATCAGTTGCATAACAATTGTCTGTATCATCACTTCAGAGAGCAAGGAGAGCAAAATTGTTGTCAAAATCAGAGAGGGCAACCTGGGGGTTATTTTCAGGCAACTGATTAATTGAGGTGCCACGTGTGATTGAATTTATGCTCACAAACCTGAAATGTTAATTATGACGTTTAAGAAGTTCTTCATTTACAAGAGTTTGAGAGTTTGTTCACACACTGAATACCCAATCATCTGTGGGCATCTCCTTTCATAAGTAAAACCAACATGAAAAATTAACATTCAGACAAGGAGACGTGCCTCAATTTGAAGTATAGAGGACACAGAAGTAGCTGAGGGTCAGATTGCAGGATGGCAGTAAATCTACACATTCATAAATGGAAAATAAGAGAGCGCGAACAACAATCCTGAAAGAAAGAGGGAGCTGTTATCAGTGCACTTACAACCCTGTTGCCAGTGTTCCTATATGTCAGTTCATCTTTGCTCACCTTCCTGTCTACCTCATATTGTCTGTTTTGACAGCTAATGGGAGGTGGTCTTCTAAGTCAAGGTAAAACCAGGACTTGAGTGTAGGAGAGAGCAGATGAGCTTGTGCACACATGACCTTAGCCTTATCACTGTCACTTACTACAATTTTGTTGCAGGTTTCTCCTCAGCTGTGGTGCAAGGTCATGTTTTTCATTCTCCTGGGCCCACTACCCCACTCATCAACCACATACATAATACAGTAGATACATTGTACACGCTGACCTCGTAGATTCCTGAGGGAAGCACTTTTGAAGTTGGAGAGGCAGAAACAGGAGGAGGAGCAGAGCGACGGTATAGACATTGTGGGCCTCCACTTGGTTGTTGTTAGGTTTAGCTTTTTTTTTCTCCAATATGAGTTTTCTGGGTTAAAATGTCTCAAGTGTTTTTGCTGAATTGTAGGTTTTCCAGAATGGCGCTCAGATTCAGCACCTGTTTTCACACTTTACCAGATGTGTCATCACCTTGGTGCCAACACCTTTGCTCAGGAAAAACTAATTAGTTCATGTCCGAAAATGCATTAAAAGAAAAAAAAAAAAAGAATCTGAATGCGTGTTTTGTTTTATGTCTAATTTCAAAGTCAGGATTTTTCAGATAAAGCTTGTTTGATTTTCTTTTCATCACTTTTGTTCCAACTTTCCTCTGCTTTGGAATTTTTCCAAACAGATTCATCGGGACAGGTAACCTCTTCTCCCCTGGGCTCACCCACATCCCATCGAGGAATGCATCCGTCTCTGCTCAGCCCAACCTCCATGGGGCCTTCTGGCTCTCTCCACTCTCCTATCAACACGCTGAATTCCCCAATGAATGGGCTAGCATCGCCTTTCTCAGTTATCAGCTCACCCATGGGACCTCACTCTATAAACTCACCTGGCATGGGCTACGGCCCCAGCGTCAGTCCCCAGGTAATGCCCTTATCACACTCACACACACTGTTGCATGCACACATTTTTGAAAATACCAGTACAGATCCCTTGAAATTGTGATGCACCAACGAGCCATCAAACAGTAACATGTAGACACTCACTGCTGATAGCAGTTGTATGAGGTTTTCATATTTGATCTCCGTCATGGTTAAAGTAAATAAGCTTTTGCTCCCGAAACATAAGCGCACTTACAACTGAGATGTTAGCAAAGAGTCCGCAGGAAATAAATTGAATCTTAATCATCTGACCTGATGTTACTTGAACTCAAATCTTCCTTCTGGTCTGCTTGGATTTGATGTTCCTACTTCTGCTTCAAATCTGCTGCAGCGCTGCAGAGGCAGTTGTCAGAAAGTTACTCTCTCTTTGCCTTGGACAGAGATCTTCTTATGACTTCAAATTTTGCAGACTGGCATTACAGATGCCACTTTAGCTGGTGTTTTGAGGACAGAAAACATTTCTCCTAGAGAAGTAATCTGG